>JAKRGJ010000001.1:1535602-1824128 GCA_022392945.1 Ophiostoma australiae
GGGCACCGCCTAACAGGGCTCAGGATAACAAAGCACAGACGGCGTAGACTAGGCGGCACTACACATAGAATAATGACATATGACGAATCAAAACGAATTTACGACAGCTGTAGAGCATGACTGCATGACATCATGGCGTAAGCAGCTCCTGCCGTATTCGTGCATCTGCATCTACTAATGTTCGCTTACATCACAGCCGCAGTCACTGAATCGCTGCTCGTCTCTCAAAAAGACTCTCAAGCAAAGTTAGACCGATACAATTGCTATCGAAATGTTTCTTTGTAAATATTTCGAAAAGGCTCTCTAGCAAAAATCAAATCGCTTTTCGCTTTCTTCTTTCCGCGTCCGGCTTTTCTGTCAAATCATCGGCCACAACCATTATCTAATATAGACCGATCATAAGACAAAAACACAACCCGAGAGAACATCTCCAACAGCCCCTTCAAAGCTCAACAACTTAAGCCTCAAAGGTGAAGCTGGTGCCGACCTTGTGGGTGGCCTGGTCCAGCTTCTGGGTGTCGAACGAGGCACCAATACCAAAGGTGACGCCCTCGCGCAGCAGAACGTTGTAGGCAACGGCAGCGACACCGCGGTCGTTGATCTTGGCCTTGACAAAGGACAGGGGGTCCAGGCGGTACTTGGTGGCAACCTCAAGGCCGACAGCGTTGCCGGTCTTGCTGTTCCAGGTGGCCTTGGCAGCAGCCTCAACCTGGCTGTTGACCTTGTGGTGGTAGCTGGCAGCAAAGATGCTCAGGTTGTCGCTGGCAGTGACGGCAGCGGAGTAGGTGGGAGCCTGGTAGCCGACGGCAGCGCTGTAGCTGGTGACGGCAGCCTTGTTGACGTCGTAGCCGGCGCTGGCACCAGCCAGGAAGCCGTCGTGGCCGATAACGGCATCGACGTTGGCAGTGGGGCCCTTCAGCAGGTCGAAGAAAGCGCGACCGTGGAAGCTGCTCTGCTTGAAGTGCAGGTTGAACTTGGCACCGCGAGCCTGGGTGGCGGGCAGGAAAGAGAAGACACCCTCAGCCTTGAGGCCCTTGGCCAGAGAGTCCGACAGCTCAAGCTTGGACTCAAGGGCGTTGGCGGTGTTCCAGGTCTGGGTGACAGTCAGGCCTGTACGTTTATAAGTCATTAGTATCGTGGTCAGTCCGGATGCCCAGATCACACCACCCTCCAGAGGCAGACCGACGTCGCGCCCACTGATTCCAAACAGTCCCAAAGCGAGACTACTGGGCCCCGTGGCCTTTTGCGGTTTCGGCAGATGGCCGCGTGACGAGCGGCCCTTGGAGGATGCATGTGAAGAAGAATGAAAGTTTTTGGAAGAGGATTTAGAGTCTCTGGAAGAGTCTCTATGTGAAGGGGTATCATGTGTGTCGGGGTTGTGGGGAGATGAGGAGGTAGAAGTAGATGAAGGGGAAGCAGAGGAAGAAGGGAACAACGGCAACGACTTGGCTGTGCGGCTGCGGCGGCTGCTGCTGCTGCTGCTGCTATTGCTGTTGCTGTTGCTGCTGTGCGACTTCGAAGATGACGAGTCTCGGGGTTGCTCTCCGGATCCGTGGTCTTTGCTGCCCCGTCCACTGCTGGATTTGTGACTGTGACTGTGACGTGATGACTTGTGCGTTTTGGAGGATGATGACTTGTGAGAACGGGAAGATGTCGTACCAAGAGACTTGTCGGTGTATTTGCCCTCGATCTGTAGTGGTCATTAGCGCTGGCGTTCTATGCGATGTCGACCGTTGACGCTCTTCGGCCCTAGACAGGGGTCGAGGGGGCTAGAGAGGCCGAAGTCCAGAGGCCAGAGGCCAGGGCTGGCCAAAGGATAGAGACTCCGAGAGCGGGCAATGGCAAAGGGGGGGGGGGGCGGTGTTTGTTCTCAGGGGAGCAACAGCAGCACGCCACCAGCACAACACAGCAGGCGCATAACGCACTAGATGTGGCTGCAGTCCCGCTGCATATCAGGCCTAGGTAAAACGAAACAACAGCAAAGGCGACGATGTCTCCATCGGCCACCTACGTGTCGTCTGTTGTCTGCCGCGGTGCCCAACGACGCTGGCTGCATTGCGCATTGCCCCTCCCCCTCTTCACATTACAGACTGCGGACTGCAGGTTCTGTTCCTTTGTTGATCCGGTCTCTCTGGCCTCTCTGCCTCTTCTCTCCTTTTGTACATGCCCCACCCGTATACCGACCCGAGCGTCAAGCAGCAAGCGTGAAGCAGCATCGGAGCCGGGTATAGGGAAGCCGAAGAGGTGCTTGGTTTTGTGGCCATTGCTTGGCTGATTTGAATCCGAGAAAGACTCTTCGTATCGGAGGGTGACTTACGGTGCCGGCAGTGTTCTTCTCGTGGCTGTTCTTGCCGCTGACCTTGAAGGCGACATTGTTGGGAGTGTTGCTCTTGACCTCGAGGGTACCGGCGGACAGGTGGTAGAAGTCGCGGTTCAGCAGCTGGATTGTTAGTTTTATTTTAATAGAAGACATATGATGTAACAGTATATTCAGCAGTCAACCTCCTCCTGCCCAATTCTCATTCCAATTCGGCGCCATGGAGCTCAATGGAAGAGAGGTTGCGGCAAGGAGGGGGAGGGGCCGTTGAAGACCAAAGCCTCGAGACTGAAGGCTCAAGACTCTGAAGCAAAGACCAAAAAAAAAAGAATCTTAAAAAAAACTTACGTCGTTGGACGCCTTAGCGATATCAGCAAAGTTGGGAACAGCCATTTTGAATGTGGAGGGGTTGTTGTGGTTGATGTGAGGATGGGAAGAGAGAAGAAAGAAGTGAAGACGAGAAGAAAAAGAGTAGAGAGTATTGAGAGAGAGAAGAGGTGAAGAGGAGGCGGGCGGGAATTGAGGTTGCGCTGATTTGGTGGTCAGCGGGAAGGAGCAGAGAGACGGTGGGCGGGCAGGAACTACTGTGTACAGAGTACAGTAGTACAGTACAGTATCTTGCATACATACAGTGGGTGTAGACGGAAGGAAGGGGGTACGAGTTTGCGACAATAAATATAATCAAAAATAAAATGGGTAAATACGACCAGTGCACTCAAGCGAGGTAAACCTTGTAATAAATTCAAGTAAATTGAAATAAAATACAATGCAGAAAAGAGACAAACACAATGCAGAATATGTCCGGTCGTCCTCCGTTTCGTTGCCCTGGACTCGCTGCTTCAAACGGAGATTTCTATAGTATGTAGACAAAGTATCTCGAGGACAATATCCCCTCGAAAACTGTTGGGCTATTACTGCTCGGCTGCTGCCCTGTGCGCTGTAGATAGTACGTGACTGGCCGTTCTCTTCTATCTTCTGCCTCTGTCTCCGTCTTGTCGTGAAACCGAAATGCATAGTATTATTGCTCTGGAAAATGTTTTTTTCCCCTTTCTTTGCCAAATTTTGGTTGAAAACAATTGTGGGTCGCGAGGGTCTTCGGCTCAAACCGGGGGCGTGACAACAGTCCTGCCAGTGCCAAAGTTCAGGCACCGTATTCGCAGGGACAAAGGGAAGACGGCAAGGAAGGAGCGAAAAGGGAAACAACGCAAACAAACCCACGTGGGGCCAAACCACCAATAAATACGGGCAATTGGCATGGCAAATTCGACTTGAAGGCTGCACGTGATCCCCAACCCGTTATGACTTTCCCGTTATTGCCATCCCATCCAAGCTTGACTTTACACAGCCAACTGTGTAAATAGTAAGACGGTGTGCCGGGTGGTTGACTGACATCGACATTGATTAAGATTTATAGTTTTGTCCATATTCATCATCTTGTCTAAAAACATTATAGATGTGAAAGACTCTTTAACTGCAAACTAACCTGACCTCACGCATCGATACCCGACGATATGACACGAGCATCACCGACGACGTGGACTGCAGTAGCTCGCCGTCAACTGCGTGCTCTTTAGGAATAGGGAATCTGTAGGCCAAGGCATTTTGTTGACGTGCAGGAGCATGGGGCAGTAGCAGTAGACAATAAGCGATCCACATCCGAGGATACTGAGCACTGACACCGAAGACATCGTGGACGGGATGAGTCATACATCTCGACTTGACAACACACGAGCGCCAGATCGTGACGTTGATGTCGACGCCAGAAGTGAAGGGACGGACAGCAATTTAAACGGAAATCTATAGTGTATATGTATGGCTTTTACCTTTTTTCTGAACATCGACCAAAAATAACACAGGTCCCCAGGTCCCCAAAATGCCCCCAGATGACAACTCCCGGCATCCTATCCCATCCCTAGATCATAAACCAAAAGCATAGACCTCTATCAAACTTTGCAATTATCCAATTTTAACAAACCCCGAAAACACACTTTTCTTCGACCATTGTCATCAGCTTACTCGGTACTCTCGTACTTGGCCTGGTGAGTAGCGATAGCACTATTATGTTAGAAGGCTCTCCCAAGGAAAATAGAAAACAAAAAAATAGAGAAAGAGCTGCAAAAAAAACTTACCGGCCACTGGGATCGGTCTGCTTGGACCAGGTGGGGGTCCACCGCATGACAGTCGACGCACACTGGGGAGGGAACAGCTCGTCAAACATGAGGCGGTACCAGTAGGCCTCCTTGGTGTCGGGGATGTCGTCGCCCCACTCGGCCTTGGGGTTCTTCATCATCTCGTCGGTGACCTGCAGCTCGGCGTTGTCCTTGAGCGCGTCGATCCACCCGTAGCCGACACCGTCAGAGAACTGCTCCTTCTGGCGCCAGAGGATGTTGTCGGGCAGGTAGGGCTCGGCAGTAGGGTCGGCAGACGTGTCGAACGCCTTGCGCAGAATGTACTTCTCCATGCGCTCCTTGTTGATCATCTTCTCGGCAGGGTCAATGTTCATGCACGCCTCCAGGAACTGCTTGTCCAGGAAGGGGACGCGGGCCTCCAGGCCCCAGGCAGACGTCGACTTGTTGGCGCGCAGGCAGTCAGCCAGGTGCAGGTTCTTGACACGGCGCACAGTCTCGTCGTGGAACGCAGCCTTGTCGGGGGCGGCGTGGAAGTACAGGTAGCCACCGAAAATCTCGTCACTGCCCTCGCCGCTCAGAACCATCTTGATGCCCATGGCCTTGATCTTGCGGGACAGCAGGTACATGGGGGTCGAGGCACGGATCGTGGTGACATCGTACGTCTCGAGGTGGTAGATGACGTCCGACAGAGCGTTGAGGCCGTCCTCAATGGTGAAGGTCATGACGTGGTGCTTGGTGCCCAGGAACTTGGCAACCTCGAGGGCAGCCTTGTTGTCGGGCGAGCCGGGCAGACCAATCGAGAAGGAGTTGAGCTGGGGCAGGTAGGTGACCGTAGACAGCTCGTTCTCGTCGTCAATGCCGACCAGGCCCTCGCCGCGGTCCATGCCGGAGCTGCCCTCCTCAGCGGGGGCACCAAACGAAGCGGGCTCGGAGATGCCGTTGGCCTCGGCAAGCTTCTTCATGCGCAGGGTCTCGCGCTGGGCGATCGCAGCGACCAGACTGGAGTCAAGACCACCGGACAGCAGAACACCGTAGGGGACCTCGGCCATGAGGCGTTTCCGGACAGACTTCTCGAGGGTCTCGCGGATGAGGTTGAGGTCAAGAGGGGTTTCGGGAACGCGCTCGGGGTTCCACCACGAGGGCTGGAAGTAGCGGGTGCACTCGTTGGTCTGGCTGTCAAAGACGTGACCGGGGGGGAAGGACTCGATCTTGTCGCAGGCAGGGTGCAGGCACTTGAGCTCGGAGCCAAAGTAGGTGGTGCCGGGCTGCTCAGAGTTCCAGCCCTGGTAGAAGGTGGTGACGCCGATAGGGTCGCGTGCAGCTATTGTGCGGTCCAGCTTCTTGTCGTACAGGACAAACGAGAACATGCCGTCGAGGAACTTGGGGGCGTCGATGCCATGTTCCAGGTACTGCATGGTTAGCTGGGCTGTAAAAGTATCAACCGTTGATTGCGGAAGCACTTACCAGAGGAATGATGACCTCGCAGTCGGATGTGGTCTTGAAGTGGTAGGGGGTCTTCAGGTTCTTGCGCAGAAGACGGTGGTTGTAGATCTCACCGTTGACGGCGAGTATGATGCTCTCATCGGCGTTGGTCAGGGGCTGGGCGCCGCTCTCTGTTGTTGTGAGTATGTGTCTCGTAGATTCGGTGGCCTGTTGGTGGCTGTCGTCACTTACCAACACCAACAATGCTGAGACGCTCGTGGCACAGGACTATGAGTCAGTTAGCATTTGCTCTGATCTTGACGATATTGGACTGGAGTACTCACTTGTGCTGTTGCAGATCAGGTTGCCGCCTGCGAGAAATCGTGTTAGTAGCTGTGCACGGACAGGCCGTTCAGGCCGACAAGGAATCACTGTCCATGATACTCGGACGGTTCGGGGTCGGACATACTCCAGTCGGGTCCACGGTGGCGAATACTGTCAGGAAAGTAGAGTTAGTCGTCTGGGGCCGTTTTATCGCGCATACGAGCATGTCCGGAGAGAAGACAGACAGCGGCCGGCACGGAGAAGGGGTTGGGCGAGAGCCACGGGAGAGGCCAGGACAGGAGAAAAGGTACTCACGCCTTGGACAGCTTCAGCGCAGTCGGCTTGAACTTCTGGACGTCGGGGTGACTGCGGCGGGTTAGCAACATGCATTGGAGGGCCAATTGACGAGTGCAGAGTTGCTATGAAGCGCGAGAGTGGTCTGGGTGTGTTTTCGCAGGCTTTGGGAGGTGTTGTGGTGGCCAATTGGCTGTTGGTGGCCAATTGACTGTTGGTGATCCCTCGCAGCGAGTGTGACTCAACTGCACCAGAGCCAAAGTGAAGCCAAAGCATGGCCGACTTGCATTGTGGCACACGACAACAACCACCACGCAGCCACGCAGAAGCCGAACAGCCCAAAACAACACCCAACAGTAATGCGCAGCACGCGAGGGAAGAGTATAGACATACCGGTGACAAGCAAAGATGCCACACATTTTGGCGGTTTTCGGAAGTGGCTCGAGGGTGTGCTAGGAATGGCTCGTGGTGTGTATTGTTTAATTTTTCTGTAAAGGCGCAGAGGCAGAGTGCGGATCTATATACTTGTCCAACAAGATTGACACAAATATAATAGTAAACAAAAGGGTTCGCGTGGGACAATATAAGCTGTCCGCGGGGAGAGATGGTGTAGATGTAAGAGGTCGCGTGGAGGTGACGATGTCAAGAGAGAGAGAGAGAGTCTAAAGAGGAAGGAGCGGAGGAGGAAGTATGTGTCATAAACCAGTTAAGAGGCCCAAGAGGTCAAAATAGCCAAAAAGGTCAAGTAGGTCAAAAAGGTCAAAAAAGAAAAAGGGCCAAGAGGCCGGCCTAAGAGAAAATGACTAAAACGACAAAAAAACTGGCGGCACGTTGTTTTCTAGGGCCGTTTTTACACTCTAGTTATTTTATTTATTTATTTTCAGTACATAATGTATTGATAACTCGGTGCTATGACTAGATGACTAGTGTAAGAGGATGGACAGGAGGAGCACGACGAGGAAGGAGCAGCTGGTAGCCGGGCTGTCAAATAAGGCAAGTACATACATAGTAGTCATAGTATTACTTTGCGAAGGAGCGACTCGCGGTGCGCGGCGGTACATACATGCACGACGTCCTGTATCTCGGCTACTACAAATAGCAAATATAATTACTATCTACTCCGTACTGATAACAATCGCCCCTCCTTTTGCGGCCCCTGCCCCTCTTCGTCTTGTCTCTCGCGCCGTGGAATGTATGACTCTTTGTCTGAGATGATTAAGAGACGGGGAAGAGGAAACAGCAATGGAGCAGGTTTATGCGATAGGAAAGAGCAGGCCTACAAGGAAGGAAAGAGCATCTCGGAATATACAAAATGGAAGGACCAGCTTGGATCTGTACTAGTAGAAGGGGAAAGAGCGATGTTTGTACTGAGTATTATGTATGTATGTACTCTGTAGGGAGAAAGACGAGGCGAGGCGATGCTGGTCCCGCCGCTGTGGACTGCCAGAAATTGGGGCAAAAAAGTTTCAATTCTCGGGGAAAGAAAAGGCTAATGATGGATTTCAATCTGTCGCGCTCTCATTTGCTCTTCTGCAGCCGGTATCGGCAGAGCCGCCTAATGGGCCGACACAGGCCGCTGGGTTTGCTTTTCACCAAGTGATTTTGAGTGTTTTATTAACAGTGCGACTGGAGTGGGCTTCTGCACTTTATGGAACTATTACTCATGATAATTGAAAGCAGCAAGGTGCGTTAATTCACAAAAACAGAAAGTGCGAATGGGACTCAGAATTAGCATGAGGAAGGTGCATCCATGGAAGACAAGGAAAGTGCGACTGTCAACACTCCGCGAACTCAACCTTCAGTTCCCAACCAGCCCCTTCCCTTATCTCACATGCTGGCAACTGTATGACTCTTACTCTCCGATGTAGCACGTCTGAAGCAAGAAGCGTCCTGGTGTCCCAAATTGACTTGGTATCACTTACACCGAATGATAATGGATATGTACTCGTAAAAAAGATAAGGAGCTTGGGCCACTGATATGCACAGACGGGGGCGCACCCGGGTTGCAGATGATACGTTTAATATGTTAAATCCAAGTATGAACAGATCGATTCGGCATGACGTGCCGAAGAGTGCTTGGCGGCTTGGGCTGGGACCAAATTGGCGATAAGGATGGCTCTTACTGATAGAAGGTAGGACTGGCTTAGTTAGCATCGCGAGATGTTTGGCAATGGGTGACTATGTGAAGTCCAAGATTATGTTTTTAATGATCACTTACTATAAAACATATATATTCAGACACTTTTTGTAAATCCATTAGTCATTGCAGGGTGCATCACACTGGAGGCCAGATTCCCCGAGATGGGGGCTGATATTGCAGTCATGACCACAGAACCAGAAGCAAGCATACATTCAACGCGGGAGCTTTGCTCAGGCGATAAAACGAGTGTTTGAAGTATGTATGGGAGTAGAACGTGAAGGCGACGTCGAGAAGAAGAAACTCGGCCGTGGCGATGACCTCTCCCGCGTGGGATGCTGCATGGCCTGCGCTGTGACTACATGTTGATATACCAGGCTGTTGTCTCCGGCGCGGTCTGTACAGGGCACACCGTGTGAACCTGCAGAGGCCAAGGGAAGAGAGCAATATACACTCGCGGGGTCGAGTGCGGCTGCGTGACTGACCGCTGCGCTAATAACAGCAGATCAAGCCATGACAGCAACACGAGAGTAAGAGCAGGCAGCCCCGAGACGAACCAGCCCCAAAACACATCGACACCCCCGTGCCTCCCACTACCCCAGAGTCTGGTGACCTAAAGACGGCCATCCATCCAAAGAAAAGAGGCATTTAGCAGAAGCTTTAAAGATCCGGGGAGAGCTCGTGGGACGAGGTGTGCAGAGAAGCTGGCGGGCGTGGGGGCGGACTGTATATTGCCAATAGCTTCACGTGGCTGTGGCGAGTGCTTTATTATAGACTTTTTATATTCATCATGTGCAGCTGGTATATCACAGACCGACCCTTGGTAGCCACCAACGCCCGTCCGCGCATCCATGGCTACCACCCGTTCATAGCACCCAACAGAAGAGCAATCCACCAAACAAAAACGAGCAGTACAAAGAATAATCAGGCATGAAAGAATACGAAAGATTTGAAAGGCAGAGAGAGGCAACACAAGATAACTCCTATATCGCCCTGCTCCTTTCAGTTGGGGGGCAAGGGACCAAAGGGCCCAGACCTCGCGTGTGCAGAGAAGCGCCACTCAAACAGCAGCAAAACAGAAACAACCAAAGCTGGAGCTTAAGCGAGCTGAACAAAGCAAACTTAGAGACGCAGTAAAAGGCAAAGCATAGCATAGCAAAGCAAAAAAAAAACATACCGAACAGTCCCGACAAGTCCCGACACAAGAAAAAACAAGAGAGACGGGGCAGGCTATGGCGCCGGGTTGTCCAGCACGACACGCCGGATCCGCCGCTCATACTCGGCCTTGTCCTTCTTGTACAGGTTGTAGGCCTCCGACTGGGCGGGCGAGTCGGGGTTCGGGTCGTTGAGCAGATCTTGGATTCCGAGGGCAATCTGCTTGATGGTGATGGCCGGCTTCCACGCCTCCTCCTCGTTGAGGATCGACAGGCAGATGGTGCCTGACGGGTACACGTTGGGGTGGAACAGAGGCGGCACAAACTTGCACTTTGGCGGCTTGGTCGGGTACTCGTCGGGGAAGGTCATGGTCAGCTTGAACATGCCGCCCGCCCAGATGGTCTTGTCCTTGCCGGGGATACCGCACTCCCACACCTTGAGGTCGAGCACGCCCTGCGCGTTGCGTGACGGTCTTGCGTAGAAGCCAAACGGATGGTCCTTGCGCCAGAGCTTTCTGGAGAGAATGGTCAGTATGCCTGAGATGCTGTATTTAAGAATAGTGTGTTTGCAAGGTGGTGCTGCCGTGAGCCTGGAGTGGCTGCACACAGACGACGACGTACCGCTCCTCCTGGAGCCGGTTCTGACACAGAGACATGGCTAGAGAAGGGGTTGTGTAATATGGCGTGTATGGTGTGTATGGCGTGTATATGGCTCGGTGTCGTATATGGCAGCTATTGCCGTGGCGCTGTCCGTGTTCGCGAGAGTGTGCAAGGCGATTTGAAGAGGCTCGTGACCAGATCTGGTGATGTCTGTTGGTGGTCGCTAGAGGCCGAGTCAGCAAAGTGGAGCACATAGGTAGACGGTAAACGTTGGAGAGAGTGAGAATAACAATGACAATCCGGCTGTATCGCGGCGAGTTGTGGATTCTGCACAGTGAATGTGTGAAGCCCGGGCCAGGCCGTCGACGCGGGGATGTTCACGCAGCAAACGGACTTGCGCGCGGCAGAGTGGCAGGGGAATGGTGGACTGGTGATTGCTTCTAATAGTATACGTACCTGAAGATGTTATTTTATGGCGTGCGTGAGACGGTGCTGGCCGGCAACGTCGATGTGCTTTGAACAGGCCTCGTCTTGGTTGTGACGTTGACGTTAGCCCGTGTAGCAGCCGCCCGCCAAAATATATCCATCGCCGCCAACGACTGCCGCAGCCCCACTAGCAACTATAGAAGCGACTGCTTATGTAACACATCGGTTCTGACTAATACTTTTAACGCCATGTCTTGCCCTCATCCTTTACATGAGTCCTTTTACATTTGCAATGGAGTTATCTTTGGTTTGAGAACAATGCATTGGTATGAGAAGCAGTCTTGTATATACATATAAAAAATGGTATAGCTAAAAAATACAGGAATATACAAATATCGGTCGAGCCAACGCCGGCCAAAGAACGCCTTGTAATGCACAGAAAAAGAATTTATATATACACAAATCCTCGATATCGCGGCCCAGCTCTCAATACCAGAGCTCAGCCTTTGTCCTCGGCCTCTTGGAGCTCGTATCATCATGCTCGTTGCCGTCATGAGGTTGTTTCCGCTTGAACGAGTTGAGGTAAACTTGAGCCGTCTCCTCCGCAGGTGCCGAAATGAGACCAGGCACACAGCTCCAGGCCGAGTGCCACTTCAGAAAAGCATCTTTCCCTATCTTTGCATCAACCATCTCGACAGTCAAGAGACTTATAATTTCGGAAACGATTGCGTTGCCCGTCCACTTCGCCAGTTCTGGTAGAGAGCTTTGCCTGTAACCCCACATAAAGTCTGTTGAGATATCGGCCATTTTTTCCAGGATAGGGATCTTCTTCTGCTGTGTCGTATCCAAGAGGTGGGTAAAGGCGTCTCGCAATGGATCGAATGGACTTCGTCTATGTCGGATGCTTCATTGATGCATTCGATGAGAAATCGACCCGGGTATTATTTTCTACCTTTGCCTACCCAATGTGCAAGAAATGTTCTGTCCGCTCCGTGCTTCAAAAATGCAAGCATTAGCCTAAACCCGCCGCTACTCGTAACGAAATAATAGCATAGTATTTCCCACGGAGTTTTCTGGCTATCACCCGCGAGGATTTCATTTGGATCTTGCCCACCTTCTAGCAGTGCGATGAAAAGCTTCGTATCTTCGAAAAGTGAAAACCTACTGGCTTTCATCACGGATGCGAGAACAGAAATGCCATCGGCACGAAAGTAGTTTGCATCAACAGATAGCCTGGCCGTAATGAAGGAGACACAGGGGGGGAAGTCTCTCCCAAGAAAATACCCCTTTAAATTAAGCTTGACGATGTTGCTATCATCCCCGGCGGTGGCGGAGGCACTCTCTGAAGCGACAGAGCTATGCGTCCTGGCTGCTTTGAGATATGTTGCAAAACTGCTGAACACATATCTGAGTGAGGCTTGTACGTCGCGAGCGTGCAGTGGGGAGATTGCGATCCACTAAGTATTGTTGGCACTGTCCAAAAGTCGAACAGTTGCCTCTTGGTCTTCCACCATTGCCTCATCAATACGGTCGCGAGGAAACTTAATCCCCTTAATTTCTGTGACGTTCTTCATCGCGGCGGCCACTTCGCAACGATAACGAAAAATCATTGACTCTAGGATTGCCACATTGGGCAGGAATGTCGTCCCGATCTTGCTTTCTAGGTATTTCTGTATTGGGCCAGTCATCAGAAAGGCGTGCACCGTCCGATGAATGAAGCTAGAGAAGTTGCTCCTGCCAAATGACAATAGACCGGCGCACCGCTCGTTGATACGGCGTTTGCAGAGTTCGCCTTCTTTGCGGATGTGAGCTTTTGACAAAAGTCTGTCATGTGTTGGCTCTGACACTGCAAAGTCCGGATTCCCCTCACTGTACTCGTAGAATAGGTAGGTTTTCAGATGGAGAGCATTCCTACTGAACAGGGCGATCTGAAAGATCTTTGCCATGTACCAAAGATAGTGATTTGCGTGTAAGTATGATACACGTGATATCAAAGCAAACATCACGTGCTCATCGATCAGCCACATTCACCCTTGGTCAGCCCCAGCCACCCAGCACCAGCCAAGGGCGTGCGAAGAGCACCAACGCGCGCCAGCTTCCCCAGTTGAGGCGACACTGGTCTTTCGCGATCTTTATGGCGATTCCCCCCTAGAGCAGCAAAGCGGACGAACACAACGATATCCACGCGCGCGCACCCACCCGCCGCCCATTAGCACCTTCGCGCCCACCTCGGTTCCTGCTCGTCTTCGACTCCGCGACACGAATTGATTGCTGTCGCGACGTCCATTGACGGCAAAAAAAAAAGGCAAATTGGAGACCAATCTCGGCCGACGCGAGCCAACACCAGCATCATGGCTGCCCCCGATCCCAGCCACAACGTCCATCCGGATCTGGTATGTTTGGGCAAAAAAAAAATCCAAAACATATTGCCTCAAGCTTGATAACTAATGTCGTTTTATTATGTAGCTCCCCCACATTCACCTCATCAGCGCCTACAGATACCCCCTGGTGCCTCGCTTTGGCATCCCCGACGTCACCGAATGGCTGCTCAATGTGCCGCGCATTGCCCGTGAAGGCGCGCCCTTTTTCTGGACCTACCTCGACATGCCACAGGACGGCTCGATTATCCTGACATGGCAGCCGCTGCAGCGCATGGGCACCGAGTTCGCGTCCGACGGCTATGTTTGGCCGCGCGGCGAGGTGTATTACCAACACGAGATCCGCGACGGCCTCATCCTGGAGGTCTTCCACCAGCCCGTCGGCTACCGGCCCGGCGAGGAGTTTGCCACCCACTCAAGACGCCGCTTCCGTCTGATGCCGTCCAAGGTCGCCAACGCCAATGTGCCGCAGGTCGACCCCAATCTGTGGCTCGTGCACTACGGCCCAATCGACGAACGCGAGCCCGTCCCTGTTAAGAAGATCCGGATTGACGCTCGCCAACGGACACTGATGGAGAACCGCGCAAACCTGCAGCGCGCCGGCCAGATCACGCGCAAAGAGTTTATGCTCTCAGACCGCGTCAACTGGCCCCAGATCACCCTGCCGCGCGACGCCCGTGGCCCTCCCGGCTATGCGGGTGCAGTGCCTCAGCAGATGGCCTACCCGCCACACGCACCGGCCCCGGCTCCTGGCCCACCGACAAAACGCGCGCGGCATGCAGCCTCGCAGGCAGCGGCCGCAGCTGCCGGCGCCCAGCAGCAGCAGCAGCAGCAGCACATGGCGCCGCCCGTGGACGCCAGCATTTTCGAGGATGACGAGGACTACGCGCGCGGCGACATGTTTGACGTGATCTCACCGCGCGACGTGAGCCTGGAGCGGTATCGGCAAAACCACGAATGGATGGAGGAGATTATCTCGTCGCCGTACCGGTTGGGCCAGATTGGCTATGCAGACCTGGGCCTGGGCCTCAAGGGCGAGCTGGCGCCTGTCACAGAGGGCATTTTTGAGAGCCAGGCGTATAACGCGTCGCAGGGGCCACCAGCGAAGCCGTACGTCGGCCGCCTGGACAGTGGACTGGCAGACGATTTCCGCAAGCGCGTCAACGCAAAGATTGCCGAGACCGAGGCCGAGATTGCCGAGATGAAGGCGCAGCACGAGAAGCTGGTGGTGAGTTTCCAGTCCAACTCGGTCATTAAGAAGGGCGAGCACGAGCTGCGCTTCACAGCGGAAGAGACAGGCCCAGAAGTGTGGCGCATCGAGGGCCGGCTGCACGATGCCGACATTGACGGCGACAACGACAGCCGAGGCGGCAACGGCAAATCCGCGGGCGCCCCAGGCAGCAGCGACGACCACTGGTCACACCCCAAGCCGCAAAAGACAGTGGACGAGGTCGTGTCAGCCGTCGAGTCCTCGCTTGGCCTTAAGGTGGTCAACTCGGGCACTGTTGTGCGTGTGCAGGAAGGCGGATTCCGCGAGCCAACGCCCGAGCCAGAGCCTGAGCCAGAGCCGGAGCCGGAAGCGTCTCTGGAGGTGCCGCAGATCTCTGGCCCTGGAGGCGTCGGTATCTCACAGCACCCTTCGCCATCGGGCTCGCAGCTGAGCGGCATCATGATTGGCGACGCCGACATTGACATGGGCGATGCGGCCGGCATGCTCGACCAGATGGAGTCTGTCTTCTCCAACCCATCTACGCCCCTCAACTTCCCTACGCCTACGCAAGCAGGAGGCGCCCCTGGCCCTGCTCCCGGCCCTGGCCCTACGGGCCTGTCAAATGTAGCTACGGCTTCAGGCCTTGGTGGTCCCGGTCCTGCACCAGGCACGCAAGGTCCTCCCGGCGCAGCACCACACAACATGGCAGGCGCGCCGGGCCCAGCAGGCGCTCCTGGCCAGTCCGGCCCTGGCAGCGACGACTGGGTCGTTGTTCCTCCCGGCGGTGGCGTGACACCCCCCATCCAGGGCGTTCCCGGCCAGGGCGGCGCCCCTGCACCCGGCCTGCCTGCAGCACCTACTACGGCTCCTGCTCCCGGACCTGCTCCTGGAAGCAAGCCGCCGTCTGCTGTGCCGACGCCTGGCGGCGACGACTTTGGCTCTCTGGGCGACATGGACAATGCCGGCATCGATGATGGCCTGGACCTGGACATGGACGACTCTGCCTTTGGCGATGCATTCCACGGCAGCGGCGCTTAGGTTGCCAATCTGTATCTCTAATTTGGATGCGTGTTCTACCGGCGTCGCGATGGAGGCACGAGGGCCAAGGGGGACAAGCGATGCCACTCCTTACTGGGTTACATTCTCTTTGTCTCTTAAGTGTTTGTCGTGTTTTGATTTTATTTAGTCTTGCTTTGGGAAAACTTGGGGTCTGCTCTTCTTTGCTTGCTTTTTCTTTTGCTTCTGCGTTTTGTCTAGGGAGCAGATGGTTCTACTGTAATCTTATTATCATTTCATAACTATCTGAGAGTTTGTCTATGCGTGGCTGCAGTCGTCGCGACGATCGAGACATATGCTGTGATTAGTCATCATACTATAAACCTGAACGAAACGAACAATAACAGCTGCCGTCTGATATTGCCAGTCGTTGTGCACATACACGGCCTGGTTGGAAGACACCAAATTAGGCAGCACTGGATGGACTTCAAAGGGGAGCCGGCAGGATGTGCGTTTCAGCTTTCACGAGTCCGTGTCAGAGCCTCAGCTTGGACCTCTGTGGGCCGGACGGGGTATACGGCATGTAGTATTTGGAGGCCAGTGATACTATCTACATAGCAAATGCACAATGTTCCGTGGGGTGTTTATTAGCTTTGGCAAGCAGTATGGCAACAAGCTTTGGTGTTGGTGGGCTTTGTGCCGGCTTGGTTGAGCTTAAACGCTGCCCTTGTCGTCGTCCTCCTCGTGGAGAGGCGAGGCGATGCAACCCTCGGAGCTGTTCTCTGCATCGGCTCCATGTACTCTCTTGCTTCAGATCACCACAAGTGTGTGTTGTTTTGTTCCGAAGAGTAGATGCCAGTGCCAGCCCTTTCTAGACCGTGCCACTTGCTGCCAGGCTGCCTCGTGGTCTCCCTGTTCTCCGTCTTGTGGCCATTCCTGCCACTGAGCTGCATTTCCTTTACCCTCTTTTATACCAGCTGTGTAGCATTGCTAGGAGGGTATTTTGCAATAGACGAACATGAAGACAAGCATTACTGGCGGAAAGACGGAATTCGTCGCGGGTTGCCTGCCTGTGTCGACGTGTCATGCTCGCTCATCGAACAGCACAGGGACTCTCAAATGGCAGCACAAGCCCAGAGGAAACATAGAGCATGAACCGCCGGCATAGCATAGACGTCGATCATCAAACCGAACATCAGTCACATACGAAAAATGCTGACTGGACGCTGTGTCTGTCTGCACCGCTTTCTCGCTACATCGCCCGGCGACTATACGATATATCGCCACCCAAATCGACAACCTCCTCAACGACCACCTCAACGACCACCTCGACCTCAGAGACCACCCCGACTGCAGCAGCTCCCTCGTTTCAGTCTCGACTCCACGCTTTCCGTTTCTCTGTTCCGTCCCGAGCATCAATGTCTGACCTTTTAGAGTTAAGTCGGCACTCCACATCCAGTGCACCCCCTTCATCATGAGACATATCCGCCCTCCTCTCAGACGACCTCCTCCACGACAACTACCTCCTATACTGGCTCTTGTGCGAGAACAGTACTTTTGCTACCACCCAAATTCGCACCAAGTGGATGTACCCGTACCTTAATTTTGTTCCTTCGCTCTCGCCTCGCTCGCTTGTAGCCACCACTTCTCAACAGCACTCCTTTACTTTGGACTCCCTTGCGCTGCGTCTACCAAACTACCAGACTGCGCCGACCAGAGATGCTCATACTTGCAGTGTCGCGAATCATCTAGCCGCCCTTTCCGTTTTCTACAGTGTATCTCTACTCCCGTCTACAGCCAGCCGGGTACCTCGTCCTCGCAATGGGCCTCGACCTCGACTTGCTCCGTATATGTTTACTTCCTCTACCACCCCCTGTCGTATTTGCGGTCTGTAGTCTGTAGTCTATAGTCTGTAGTATGTGGTCTGTAGTCAGTATGGCTGAATGGTTGCCTCATCGTCAAATACCCGTATATGCTGATATACAAATGTCTTGGCATGCCGTCTCGTTCAGTCTTGCCGCTCTGTCTTGATCTTCCTATCTTCCTTTCGTTCTCCTTTCTCTCTTCTCCTCCTTCTCCTTTCCCTTCCTCTTTCTTTTGCTTCCTTCTACTCAGATGTAATCTCTGCCGTCTTTCTTTCTCAGGCTCGTCCGTGACAGTCGTTTGTTCGCGTCTTCTTTCGCTTCTCTTCTTTCTTCTCATCTTTTCACCGCAGCTGCTGTGCAGACTGACATAGGTTGATCCTACCTTTCTTTTTACGATATTTAATTTAACTCTGACCCCGGTGGTCTTTTACTCTGCCTTATATAACGACATCTAATCTTACAATACTCTACAGTAATCACAATGCATTTCTCGACGACCGCTCTCACGACCCTTTTGCTGGCCACCTCGGTCTTGGCCGGCAACAACAACGGCAACGGCAACGGCAACTCCGTCCTGGCCAACCTCAGGTCTGCCAAGAGCAACAACCAGGCCAACAACGCCAACGTGAACGGCACCGCCAATGCCAATGCCAATGCCAACGCTAACAACGGCAACGGCAACGGCAACGCAAACACAAACAACGTCAAGGCCGAAGCGGCAGATCTCGCCGGCAACGGTGGCGACCTCAAGCCCCTGCCCGGCCTGCAGACTGCACAGTCCAACGCCTCTCTGAAGCCGCTTCCCGGCCTGGCCGGTGCGCCTCCTGCTGCTTCCGAGGCTGCAACTTCCGCCACCGCCGTCGCTGTCAGCACTTCTGCCGCCCCCGCCGTTGTCAACACGGCCGCCGCCGCCGCAGCACCTGCTGCCGGTACCCTCAAGCCTCTCGGCGGCTCAGCTGCCACTGCTGCCGTCACGGGTGCTCTGAAGCCCCTGGGTGGAAGCGCGGCTACTTCGGCAGCCATTGCCACTGCCGCTGTTTCTTCGGCCACTCCTGCCGCAGCTCTCACCTCTGTTGCCGCAGTGGCCCCGGCAACTGCTTCTTCTCTCGAGGCCACTACTGCTGCGGCAGCTGTTGCCAGCAACACTGCTATCCAGATTGCTACCCCTAGTGTCGCTGCTACCTCTGCCGCAGCTGCTGCTGGTCCTGCTGTTGCAGGTACTGATGCCGCCGCCGCTCCTGCCGCCTCTGCCGCTGCCACATCTGCCGCCCTTGCACCTCTCAGCAGCTTTGCCGTGGCGTCTTCCGCCTCTTTGATTCCTCTCGGTGGCGCAGCAGCTCCTGCTCCTGCCTCTGCCGTGGCTTCCGCTCCTACCTCTGCTGCTGCTGCTGCTCTCGCTCCTCTGGGCGGTGCAGGTGCTGCTGCCTCGACTGCGGCCGCCGGATCTGTCGCTGCCACTGGTGCCGTCGCTCCTGCCGCTACTGGTGCCTCCACACCCGCTTCCTCTTCTTCCGGATCCGGGTCTGGATCTGGATCTGCTGTGGCAGCTGGTGCTGCCGGTGCCGCTGTAGGCGCTGCTGCTGACGGTGAGGCTGCTGCTGACGAATCGCTCAAGCCGCTGCCCGGCTCCATGATCACGACTGCCGCCTCGCTGGAGCCCCTGCCGACCGAGGACTCGACGGCCAATGCTGCCGGTGCTGCGGCGGCGTCTGTGACTTCGGAGCTGGGCGGCGTCGAGACCACGGTTGTGACGACCAACGGCCAGACGCTGACCATGACGCTGACCGGCTCTATGCTGACGTCCACGATGAAGGCGACCGCTACTGCCACGGGCACGGCGGCTGTGCAAGTGAGCGGTGCGATGCCGACGGCGTCGTTTTCCGTCGTGGGCTCGGCGGGACCAGCCGCTGCAGCTCTGGGTGTCGTCGTGGGCATGATGGTGATGCTGCTGTAGGCAGTCTTGTGTCATTTAAATCATTTAGTTGGTTAACGTCCTCTCTTCTCTTCTCTCTTCTCTTCTCTTCTTAACGACTGTAGGCGGTAGCTAGATTTCAATAAAATTACATCTCCAAATCAGTATAAATCAGCATAAGCGCACTTGAATCAAACACACTCAGTATTGATGCATCGTTCACACATTGCAATGTCATCAGACGCCGATGTAGAAGGTATTATAGTATGATTGATTGTGAATAAACAAAAACTCCAACCAGGCATCTGCCGGGGTATATGAAAAAGACAAAAGGAAGATGACTAGAGAGAAAAGACAGATAAGAGGGAAATAAGAATAAAGAAAGTCGTGAGACAATTACAATAAAGTAGTGATTATAAGACAAGGGTGAGTGAAGAGAGACACAAAGAAAGTCATTACATCATGCCGAGACGCGTCATGCGCTTCTCCATGCGAGGCCGGGGACCGGGGCCCATGCCCATGCCAGGGCCCATACCAGGACCCAGACGGTTGCCGCTGGGGAGGCCGTACTGGCGAGGCGGTGCCAGGGGACCGTTGCCCATGCCCGAGGACATGCCCATGCTCTTGGGGATATTGGCGTTGGAAGGCCGGCGCGACATGCCGGGACTCGAGGGCAGGCCGCGGGGGACGGCCAGGTTGCTCTTTTGCATGTAGCGGTTGTTGGGTGGGGGCTGCTGGTATTGATGTTGCTGTTGCTGTTGGTATTGGTATTGATACTGCTGTTGTTGTTGTTGTTGTTGTTGTTGTTGTTGTTGTTGCTGCTGCTGTTGCTGCTGCTGCTGGAGACGGCGCCAGGCATCCCGCTCGCAGTACACCTTGCCCGTGACCTCAAAATAGCCGTCCTCGAGCGGCTGGCTGCAGTCGGCACACACAAAACAGGTGCGGTGGTGCTTGCAGTCCGACTCGTCCGCGAGGTACTGGCCCTCGATACCAATGTTGCATGTGCCGCAGAGACTGCCGTTGACTTCGTGGTAGTGGCGCTCGCAGTACGGCATGTCGCTGTGCACATAGAACTCGGCCGACGTAAAGGGCTCCGAGCACGTCGTGCACACAAAGCAGGCCTTGTGGTAGCGGCCGGTGAGGCGGCCGTCGGCGCTGGACACGGACTTGCCGGTGATCAGGTCGCCGCAGGCCTTGCAGTTGCCGCGGGAGGGCAGAGGGGCCGCAGCCATGGGAGCGGGTGTGCGGGTGCGAGCAAAGCTGTCCATCTCGTCGCGGCCGCGGGACTGCAGGTTGCGCTCAGGAGAGACGCGGCCATAGCTGTTGTTGTTGTTGTTGTTGTTATAAGAAGAAGGGGAAGAAGAGTCCTCGAGTCCGCCGTAGCCGCCGACACGGGCACGCTCGTTTTGAGAAGGGCGACGGTCCTGCTGGTAAGGATCCTGGGAGGGGCGGCGTTCAGGCTGAGCGTAGGGATCCTGCGAAGGCCGGCGCTGAGGAGGATCCATGCGACGGGCCGGCTCCTGTGCCTGCGACGGCCGGCGGTCAAATCCGCCCGAACTAAAGGTCGGCGACTGCTGCATCTGCGGCGACGGCAGGCCGCGGTCCGTCGTCTTCAAGGACTGCAGGTCGTTGAGCAGGCCGTCAAAGTCGGCATTGTTGCTGTTCTTGCGGGCGGGCTGCAGCTGGGGGATGACGGGGGCTGCAAACCCAGCCTGGTTGAGCGAGTTGACAGAGGACGACGAGGTGGAGAAGGAGGCGGCGGAGAAGGCTGACGAGAAGGACGACTGCGACGAGGAAAAGGGAATGCTGGGCCGGCTGAGGCTCGAGACTGTGGAGGACATGGAGTCGTGCGGCGAGTGGTACGGGTTGCCAATGCCAAACTCGTCGGCGAGGTTGATCTGGGGCACGCTGCCGTTGGAGCCAGAAGAGCCGTCACGGCCGGCAGTGCGCGGCCGCAGCAGGCTCGTCCGCGGCGGCGGTGCGCGCGATGTATCCGGGCCCATGCGTGCACTGCCGTTGTTTCTGTAGAGGCCGTCATTGGCATCGTGGCTCGAGACGTTGGACGCCTGGCGTCTGCGCTCGGGCCGCGGGCCAGGTGCCGAGGGCGCGCGCGACGGCGGCTCTACTGCAGCCATTTGCGAGATTTGCGAGTTGAGACGCGGGAATGTGCCGGCGCGGCCAATGGCGGGCGGCTCAAACTCCTCGTCGCGCTCCTGGCGCTCTTGTCGGGCCAGGGCATTGCTGGGTCTGCGGCTGACGTCAAAGGGGCCGGGAGCAATGGTGTTCATGCGCTGCAGCAGCTTAGGGCCTGCTGGTGGCTTCATGGGGCTGCCCATGGGTGCGTAGTTGTTGCCCTTGCTGCTGTTGTTGTTGTTGTTGTTGTTGTTGTAGTTGTTGTAGCTGTTGTCAATGTTGCCGCCGTTCTTGTTCCCAGAGACATAGCTGTCGGGCTCGTCGACGGGTCCGAGGCCACCGTAGCCGCCAGGCTGACGCTGGGATGGCGAGTCGTATTCGCCGGCAATGGTTGGCTCAAAGTAGTCGCCGGCAGTGTCGTTGGAGGCACCGTTGCCCATTCCCAAACGGCCACCGCGCGTGCCTACTGGCGTCTTGGGGGACACGCTCTGGGAGCCGCTGGAGTTGCTGACGGGTGTCAGCTGTCCCGGCCGGTAGTAGCTGCGGTCTGTCTTGTTAGTAAATAATTCAGACTGAAAAAGAGCAAAAACATGAATATACATACTGGCTGCTGATGTGTCGACTTGTGGTGGTACCCGGCCGCGGTCGTCTCTGCTGTTGCCATATCCATAGTTGTTGTTCTTGTTGCTGTTGTCATAGCTGTTATCAAAGTTGTGCTCGCTGCTGACATTGCTGACGACGTCGACATCTTCATATCGCTTGCTGTCGTAGACATTGCTGGCCAGGCTGCTGTAGTTGCTGGTGTAGTCTGGAGTATCGTCGGCGCCGGTGCAGATGTGCTCGCCCATGAGAGAGATTTCAATTTCCTGGCTGCATGATGAGCACTTGATGGTAGGCAAAAAGCTTGCCGGCCTGTCTACAAAGGCCATTGTGGGTTGTGTAAGTGATGTGAGGTGTGAGTTGTGTAGAGCTGAGACCTGAGATGATGATTCAGATGCTGAGTAGTGATGATGCTTGAAGAAGCCCTCCAGGGGGTTCTGTATGGATATATGCTTGTATGCCTGTATGTATGTATATTGTATGGATGTCGTTGACAGAGAATGCGTTTTCGTTTTCTTTGTAATCGTTGTCGTGTATCGTATGTCGTCTTTGTTGTTATGATGCTTGATGCTCAATGTATGGCAATGACTGTCCACGCGCGCAGTTTCTTTATCCAAGAAGAGATGTTGAAAGAAACAAAAAAGTTCGAAAAGAGAAAAGAGACACGAGAGATGGTTACAAACAGGAGAAGAAAGAAACAGAAAACAAAACAAGAGCAGGGGCGAGAAACAAGGTGGGATCGGGGGAGCAAAGGTAGAAGTAAAGTAATAAGAGGTGAAAGAGGTCGAGAAGTTGGCTATGTCGAGGACGTATGGAGAGATAAAATCAATAAAATAATATAAGAACGCAGAGTGTTTGAAGTGGGTGGATGAGAAGAAAGCGACGTTTGAGGTGAGGATACGGAGTGGTACTATCCAGAGGTGCTATGATATTACATATAAATGTAGTAGAGCTTGGAGCAATAGCAGAGCAATAAGAGCAAACGGTGGAGCTGCACCTGAGAATGTAGATATGCTAGGCCTGTCCACTGTCCGCGTCCAAGACTTAGGGGGCGTTTCGGGTTAACGACTAGAATACAAGACGAGGAGAGAGAGATCCAAATCAAACGGTGGTGAGAAGGGTGGATTTGGCATGGTCAGGGGTGTGAATGCTGGAGAGACGATGATAAAGAAAGCGGGAGTAAAGAGTAAAAAGACGATGAATAGAGAGAGGGAAAGAAAGAGAGAAAGAGAGAGAGCGGCCAGACCTACAGGGATTGGGATGGGGCCGTGGAGAAGACAGCAAGATACGGAGTATTAATGTTACTTGTAGATATGAGAACAGGTTTATTTTGGACGTCGATGTTACTAGTCATTTTGACTTTTGCAGCAGATGCTCTGTGTGTTCGCGCAAGAAAGAGTGTGCTTGTTGTGAAGCTGCTGATGGAAGACGTGAAGAGCGCAGGGAGGATGGCATCAAGGGAGGCTCTATTATATATGGATAAGATGGAGAGGAAAGACAGTGGCGATACGGCGAGGAATGCTGCAGAAAACTCTGAAAATACAGCGAGTATGAAGGGAGACAGTAGATGAATGTAGTAGATGAATCTAGAAGTGAATGGCGGTGGAAATGAATAGATGAAAATCAAAGAGAGTCAGGAAAGGACAGCGGGAGAGGGGGGGATGAGACGGTGATGACCGTTTAACTCGCCGTTTGGAAATGCAACGCACTGGCAACGGAATTATCCATCAGAACCATGCTAGTTGATTGACTGGCTGTAAGATGGCATTCTGAGAATAGCCAAAGTGATTCAGAAATTAATGTTCATTCGTTGATTAGCACGTCCAACGACGGGCCAATGATTGCGTGGGTGCATACGATCTGGAATAACCCGAATTCATCTGCATAGTAAAGTCTGAAATAAGGCCTGGGAATGCAGCAGCCGTGTCACGTCGTGTAATCAACTAATGGACTCGTAAGATGTGCATTCTTGTCGAGACGCGTTGATCGAGGCATTCCTGTGCATCGTCTTTTTCCTCGATGGTCTTTGTCTTTTTTTTTTCTAATAGTACGGAGTGTTGGTTCTTTGGTTCGGGTCGTCGGCTCGCTGGTCTCTGATTCTTTGTCCGCCTGACTCTAGTGCACGCTATGGAATGCGACCGTTTAATGGACTTTACAGCGAATTCCAGTGCATGAATCGGCCGGACTACAATACGAACTGCTGCATGCTATGCTGGAATGAAGACAGGTAGGGAAAAGTATCAAGAGATGGTGATGACGCGACCAGACGCGTGATGGAGATGGGGAGTCTTTGCGAGTCTTGGTAGTGGAAGAAAAGGACATTAATGTTAGAGAGTAGAATAAGATACATACTCCGTACATACTATGCTCAGGTGTTGCTGAACGATCACCATCTCCATACATCCATACCGGCTTGCTTTGATTAAACTCATTTCGATGGGCACTCCAAGCTGCACTTGCTTGTCTTCGTGTATGACATACTATAAAGTATTTACTGCAGCTGGCAGAGTAGTTTAGAGAACGGCTACAGGTAATAATGGCAATCACTTTAACAAGTCGAATAAGGTCTGGAATAGGTCAAGAGAATAAGATGGAGGTGGAGGCGACAGACTGGCAGACGGGGGCAAAAGAGGAGAAAGACTGAGGAAGACCGAGGAGGACACTGAGGAGAAGACTGAAGAGTAAAGAGAGGCGCCCGATATTTCCCTTATTGGCATAAGATTGGCAGCAGATTGGCAGCTGTGGGCCGTCATCTCATCATGAAAAGGTTTCTTACAAGTCATATGTAAATACGTGCAGAGGACTGTGCGTTCGGGGGTGTCCTTGGAGAGGAGAAGAGAGTGGAATGGAAAAGAGGCCAAAGGCCAGACGACACAAAAAAAGAAAGACAAGATCTGTCCAGCATTGGCAACTAAATATCCTATCAGTACATAGTAGTAATGCTGGATTCAACCGGTACTGAGTCCAGCTTGTGTCCAACGGCATCCCCTGATGATCGTTGCGTTTCTTTTGGTTTTCTTTTCTTTTTCTCTCCTCATTTCTTCCTTCTTTCTTTTTTCTTCTGCCGTTCTAGCCTACCACCTACCCACTCTAGCTTCCTTTCTCTTCTTTCTTTCTTTCTTTCTTTCTCTTTTGTAGCCTCCTCAACTCTGTGTCGTATTGCACCCACCCGAAATATATGCTATTTTGGTCCCTGAAGCCTCTTCCGCCATCGAAACCTCCATTCCATCTGTTCCTGACTAGTAGCAAGACACTAGCACTCGTCCAGTAATACTCCTGTGCTACCGCTCTCGCAATGGATTAATACTCCGCACACTAACAAAGTTAAAATGAGCTGTGGCGGTCTCCTGAGTTTGAGGAATGGAGGACGCGGTCGTGTTGAAAGATTGGTGTGGTCTCTTCCTGGATTTCCTTCTTTCGTAGACTTTTATTCTTCTTTTTGTTCTTCTCTCTTCTGTCGGCTTCTTTGATTTCTCTGGAATTCGTCGATTCGAGTTTGCCTCGATGCTTTTCGCCTGTCCTCTTATTCTCCTATTTCTTCTCTCGCTCGCATTCTCTCCGATTTCCATATGTATGGCTTTCTTGATCTATTCTATACTATGTAAACCATCCTCCATAAAGGTCTAGACATCACTGCCGACCTGATCCCTGATCTTGATCAACAGATCAATTACAGGGCCCTGTCGCCTCGTATTTCTACTTTCATTCCGCGGTATATTTCAGCACAGAGGGTTGTGTACTCTATGAGATAATGTCCGAAAGTAATGCTGTATCTGTATCTGTCTATCTGCTTTGCCCCGTGCTTGTATATGCAGTACATAATAGCAAGAGACGTTCTTGTCTACTAAACTGCTCACCGACTTTCCACCGTTTCTTCTTTGCCTCTGCTCTGCCTCTCATGCCTATGTCTCTGCCTCCATGTGCCTCTATGTGCCCCTCTACGCTCCGTTGCACGTCACATTGCAACTCTTGGCAGTGTCTACTCTGATAATAAGACACTGCTCCATAGCCATAAATTTAGTCTGGCTTGTCTCTAATGCTGCACAAGTAGTATTTACAGTTATGTAAAACGGACGAGGTCGGAGTACCCGTTCTCCGTGCGCCTCTCTGAAGAATATCTAAGCATACTGCTACTGTATGTAAGCATGCACCATGCGGACGCGATACGACGAGAACAAAAGGTCGCTGCACGATGCTTTGCAGGAAAACGGCAGAAGCACAGAAGCAGGCAGGAAAGGCTGAGGCTGTCGGTTCTAGGGGTGCTTTTCTTTTACGAGTCTTGGCGGGATAACTGGCTTTCTGCCAGTAACGAACATCTGGGCTCATCACTGCTAATCTGCACAATGACTACTCGTACTTTGTACAAAATACATAGTATGAAATGCTATGGCAACAATCCCCATTTGGATTTCGGAACCTTGCGCAGTTTGGCTATGCAATTACTCTGCCAGCTGGCTGCAGAGTACTTTTGCGAACGTTATTTATGTTCATCAGCGGCAAGTGAGACGGCCTCGTGTCTTCAGAGATGCAGCTCGTGAGCATATTGTCTTGCTTCAGGTAGTCTTGATTCGACACGAGGCATTGAGTCAACAAAGTACTTTTTTTAATAATAAAATAACAACAATACAGCGACAGAAATAGTTCAGCAAATACGACAGAGAGAAGGCTACATACTCATGTGTCGACCGTTTTACGAACCCAGCGTCAAGTGAA
Organism: Ophiostoma australiae; assembly: GCA_022392945.1. Taxonomy (NCBI): domain Eukaryota; kingdom Fungi; phylum Ascomycota; class Sordariomycetes; order Ophiostomatales; family Ophiostomataceae; genus Ophiostoma; species Ophiostoma australiae. The sequence goes on from JAKRGJ010000001.1 coordinate 1,562,213, forward strand.
GCATGCTTTGTTTTGCCATGTATCAAGTAGGTAGGCCACGGGCTTTTGCTCTCGTTCGGTACATCGGTACACATGTAGCTTATGCTTGTACGAGTACTCTCGTATTCTTGCACACCTTTCCCATCATGCAGGGCTTCGTTCTGTAATATTAACTAGTAACAAGGTTTTCTAACAATGCTGCAATGAACCATCCATGGCAATAATTGGTGCTCACGGACGCTCACATATGCTCACGGCTGGGCAAGTGCTTGCATCTTTGATTTGTTTTTGTAATTGAATAAAAACTAGTACAATGACCAGCCGGCGAATAGCATTGTCGGCTGGCCGTCTGACATTGTTCACCAGTGGTACAAAGCCACGCTGGTGAACGAATTTGATTACAGATTGTAATAGCCGCCGCCTGAAACGACTGGCTGTGCTCACGGCGTCAGATATCCCACATCTGCTCTTCATTTCCGCACATGACACAAACCATATGCGCCATCTCGTCCATAGCACCATCGTCATTAGCTCCTCGAGATTCTAATCAATGTAATAAGAGACGCCAAGAGCCAATCGAGAGTCGGCGGTCAAGGTCATTCCGACCACAACTCTGTCAGTCGGTAATAATCATATCTCCCTCGTTGCTTTTGTTGTCCCTGTTATTCTCGTTGCACGACTCCTTCAACTGCAGGATCGCTGCATGGGAGATGTGTTTCTTCCTCTATTTGCTTTTTTCTTCTTCTTCCCTCTTATTCATTGATACTCTGCATGCACACCTGCTCACCTCCCCATACTCGCCTGCCCTCTTTTGTCACCCTGAAACACGGCAGATCGGCAGGGTCTCCCAATCACGATACCTCTATCTAACTTTACTATGTTATGTATAGTATGCCTAAGAGCAAGTACGAAATAAAACACTAGACTGTGCGAATGAACTCTAACTTAAACAGTAATATCATTCTCCAATAGTGCCAACGGTTGTCTCACTTACATGCCTATGAGTGTGTGCAAGTGAGACTCTTGAAATGAACACCTCCTTTCTTGCCCTCTTGGACGCTCTTGGGCATCTTTGACTCTCATGGACTCTCCTTCTTTCACCTCAATGACAATATGGCCTCCTTGCTCCTGTCATGTCTCTGAATACTACATAGTAGTTCTTCATCAAGTACACCGCACATAGACTCTGGATATCCGCGATTGCCACAGGCCAATTTCCTTTTTCGGGCTACAGGTTGGTCCACAGGGGCGTCATTACGACATGCAATGGAGACGAGATGACGATCATCGTCCATGCTTCGAGCTTGACCTCTCCGGAGTAATAAAGAACTCCCACTTTCCTATTTTGTATCCTGTAATTAACATAGTAATAGTACTGTACTCTGTTCCCCCTCATTATTGTCCATAGATCCCTCTGCTCGACTTGATTCAGGCGGTCCTTCTTCCGGCCATACGAACATCTTTCCCCTTTGACTACCGATTTTGTCGACTTTTGTCAATCTTGCTGATTTTGAACTCCGGATTCCGAGCACGTTGTCTCTAAAGACTAAAGACTACTTTATTTCCAGTTGCTCGTAACGTGACGATCGTGTATGATGCTCCGGATGCGTCTTATTCTTAAATGCAGCCCGACCTCGGCCCATCTCGTAGACACTCTACTCGGACGGATAGATATAAAGTTGCAGCCGAATATTATGCAAGCCTGAAGGCACGAGTACATATGTCGAAGAATAACGGAAGCAAGTAAGCGCAGAGTATGCAATCCTGAGCACAGGCTCACCAACCCCATGAGTTTGTTGCGTCAGGCCGGGTATGGTGATCAAACACTTTGTGATGCAGATGCGTCTGTGCCTCTGACACCCTACCATTGACGGTTTTGCTATTTGTTGCTTTGCCATCCCCAGAATTGGCATCTGTTACAGTAGCATGATGTGCCGCCTGCATAAACGAGCCTGTGGCAAGTTTGGTTTCTTCCTCTGCCTGTCATCTGCCTGTGGTTGCGTTTTTGTTGCGTCCTAATTGCGTCTTGTTCGTGCCTGTCACTGCGTCGGCTGTCACTACGTCGGCTGTCACTACGTCCATGTCTGACATCGCTGTCTTCCTCTCATCCGCGAACATCAAACACGTTCCGACAGCTGTTAGCTCGTTTTGATAAGAGAAGCAGAGGGAGAGAGAGATAGAGGTGGAGGAAGGCACAGGAAGACAGACGTCGTTGCTCATCCTTATCGTCGGTCGCACCTTCCGATTCGGAATGCGCATGCCTCGCCGCGCCTTCTCTAATGGGATTCCGCGATTTTAAGCTTATTCGCGCATTCCAAGTGGAAGGTGCAGGTGCATCGCACCTTCTTCGACAAGCTCGACGATTATACACTGCGTGCCTTCCACGTGGAGCGCCGTTTCTCGGGTTGAAAGGCGGTCGGTCGCACCTCCTCAGTTTGAGCTCTCGGAAACGCCGGAGGCGGCACGGACCTCCCGGGTACCGCGCCTACCGCGCGCAAATGGCCTTCTTGAGCAGGGAGGAAGGAACAAGGTTTCTTGCCGTTTCGGCCCGTCTAGATACCTTCGTGTATGTGTCTTGCCCATCGCTTCCAGTGCTGGCTTGTGTAACGCCATCGGCGGCACGCATGAGAATTCGGCTAATCTGCGGCTCTACGGCCGGCGGCATATGCAGAGTACGGTCAATGGCCCACGGCTCTCTGCCGCTTCCGTGCTCGGAGGGTTATGCAAGAACAACGCATCTCATGTGTGTGCACTCCCTACTCGCCGGTGTTGGTTGTGTTTCACAGTCCGGCCTTGCCTTGCTTTCGAGTTGCTGTCGGAATAAGGTTTGCGAGCAGTCATCCTTCGATACTCTCAGCTGTTCAGACCTCCATTGTGTGATTGACTCATCAAGATCATGAAGATATCCAAGTGGATTCGGTTGATTGAGTAATTTTTACGAGTTGTTTACACGTTGCAGTTACATTTGCATTGTATAATATACTCGCTGCATTCCAAGCTACATCTACTCAGTACAAGCGTGTACTTGACTTTAGGCTATGCTGCCGTGGCTGAATGTGAATACGTGTATAGTGGAGAGAGCCCGGCTACTTCGGTCTCGGCGGTCTGACCCGTTCTCTCGTGTTTTCTTGGTAGGAAGCTCGCAATTCAAATTCCGTTCCGCTTTCTCGGCTGGCGCTACTGCACTGCTTTACCGCCTTGCAGTTGCCCAAGGATGCCGGCCTGATCGGCCTAGTATGTCTGTTTTGTTTTCGTGATCTTCTATGACTCTCTGCATTTCATTGACGAGTGTCGGTCAGCTGTCGAGTATTGTCCGCCTACCCGGCCTCCCTTTGTCGGGCAGACTCGCTACGGCCCCCTATCGCCAACTGGTTTGCTCAAGTCTCTCCATATTCCCCGCGGGCCCCCATAGACGAAGTGTGGACAACCCCGCCATAGTGTGCGCTGCCCCAATGTACTTCAGCGGGGCATCCTCAATACAGCGGAACTGCAGCGCAGATGAACAGGAAAAAGCACACGACACAACGGTCAACGACTATGGTTTCTGTGTACTGTATCTTATGCCGTATTTGCCTGCTTGCTCAACTAATTATCTGTCTATCCATCCGGGTATTCTGGCTCTTGTCTTCTTTGAAGTTGGCATCCCTTGGTCGTCTAATTCCGAAATTCTCGGATGAGTACATACAATGGTAAACAAGCTCAGGTCTATCCTCGGTCTACCAACGCTAAACTAGACTGCACGTCAGATTCATTTCCTCATTTCCTTTCCCTGCATACTGCTTCCAGCCTACTCGGCTACTCATCTCTCTTTGCCTCTTTTGTGAAAGTGTGATTCGCGGGTCATGCAAGCTCGTTAAAAGTGGTAAAATCAGGCATGAGAAATTAAAATTCTGCAGCTCCAAACGAGCACACGTCAGAGATGGACAGCTGCAAGGTTATCATAGTCGAGCCTTAATAGCCATAACGTTTTGCGAGATACTCGCCCGCTCTCGTGGAGCTTGTGATAATGTAGCTCGATAGCAGCGATAATAGTGATAAGAGGTGGCCGTACAAGGCAAGAGGTCAGAGAAGGAAGTGACAAGGCAGACAGAAAAAGAAAAGAGCTGCATATAGTCAACTTGTCGTACCCTTTGTGCAGATAGCTACCTGCAGTAGCGTGCATCCTTGGCAACTGCCTTCTCCGTAGTACATACTTGTAGATACTATGACAGAGTCAATCAGAGGTATCTCCAAGTACATGCGGGACTGCTCCGTAAGCTACAACAGGTCTAGGGGCTGGTTCTAAGTCTCCGATGGCTTCCGGGTCACCGTGATACGCTCTAGGGTAGAAGGTAAGATGTACTGGCCCCGTTATCGTTGACCGCCCCTCCACATGTAAATTTCGAGAATGGTTGAGTACTGCAGCGGCATATTGTGTGCTTTGTGGCTGGTAGGCAGGCTTATGTAAGATGCCTCGACTATATATCGACGACGCCCTTCGCTCCTTTCCTCTTCGACTTCTCCTTTTCTTTCTTCTTTCTCTTCACCATCATCGGTAACCACTTGCTTCCATACAACTTTCAGTTTTCACTTTCTCGCTTCGTAACATCTACACCAGTTCGTCAGAACTCCTCACCGCCACACTTCCAGTTTGCTCATCAACCGCCTCGCACTGCAGTAACAGCTTTGCTTCGCCGTCAAGGCCTCCTCTCATCTTCCACCAAACCCGTTTTTAGCTGGATGATCGCATACCTACGGGTCGCGATCACCGAACACCGCCAAAACGTTTTCTAACCTCCTTAACTCGTGAGTCTTCCTTCTTCTCACTGCCAATATGCCAGTATCCCAGCATGAATAGATACTAATAGCTCAGGGTCCACCATCCGTTTGCTGGAGGCCGTTGCACTGCTTCTCCTGGTAGTTCAGCGGACTCACTTCAAACCCAATAAGGAATATCTAGATCTCTAGATTATATTCTTCAACCACCAGCGGCTTACACGTCTTTACCCTTTCCCTATCTTCTCTGTCAAAACATATATTTTACAAATCTCCCCCAAAAACAAGCCCCTCAAGCCATCTCAGCCTCGAGCCATACAACTTTCTAAACAATTCACTTCCAAAAACTCACTTCAAACTCACTTCAAAAACAATCAACATGGCTCCTCACGCTGAAACCGGCCTGGCCTCCAGCAACGGACATGGACCGTCCAGCAGCTCTGCTGCCCCTGCCGGCAGTCTCTTTACTGTCAACTCCCCCAATGTCAAGTACACGGACAGCACCATTGAGTCCAAGTACACCTACCGCACCACTTCGGTGAGCAAGGGCGGCGATGGCAGCTTCACTGCCACTCCCACCGAGACCCTGTACGACTTCAAGACGGAGCGCACTGTTCCCAAGACGGGCGTCATGCTTGTCGGCTGGGGCGGCAACAACGGTACTACCGTTACTGCCGGTATCATTGCCAACCGTCGTGGCCTTGTGTGGGACACCCGCGAGGGCTCCCGTGCTGCCAACTACTATGGCTCCATTGTCATGGCTTCGACCCTGAAGCTCGGCTCGGACGCCAAGACCAACATGGACGTCAACATTCCGTTCCACGATGTTCTGCCCATGGTGCACCCCAACGACCTTGTCATTGGCGGCTGGGATATCAGCGGTCTTACGCTCGCTGATGCCATGGACCGTGCCGGCGTGCTTGAGCCCACTCTCAAGTCCCAGGTCCGCAAGGAGATGACCGAGATGCGCCCCCTGCCCAGCATCTACTACCCCGACTTCATTGCTGCTAACCAGGAGGACCGTGCCGACAATGTGATTGCCGGCACCAAGGCCGACTGGGCGCACGTCGAGAAGCTGCGGGCTGACATCCGCGGCTTCAAGGCCGACAACAACCTAGACAAGGTCATTGTGCTCTGGACGGCCAACACGGAGCGTTTTGCCGACATTATCGAGGGCGTCAACGACACCGCCGACAACCTTGTGGCCGCGATCAAGGCGGGCCACGAGGAGGTCTCGCCCTCGACCGTGTTTGCTGTTGCCTCGATCCTGGAGAATGCGCCCTTTATCAACGGCTCGCCCCAGAACACGTTTGTGCCCGGTGCCATTGAGTTTGCCGAGCGCCATAATGCGTTTGTGGGCGGCGACGACTTCAAGTCGGGCCAGACCAAGATGAAGTCGGCTCTGGTTGATTTCCTGATCAACGCGGGCATCCGGTTGACGTCGATTGCCAGCTACAATCACCTGGGCAACAACGACGGCAAGAACCTGAGCTCGCAGCGCCAGTTCCGGTCCAAGGAGATCTCCAAGTCCAACGTGGTCGATGACATGGTCGAGGCCAACAGCGTGCTGTACAAGCCGGGCGAGAAGCCCGACCACACGGTTGTGATCAAGTACATGCCTGCTGTTGGCGACAACAAGCGCGCGCTGGACGAGTACTATGCGGAGATTTTCATGGGTGGCCACCAGACCATCAGCATCTTCAACGTGTGCGAGGACTCGCTGCTAGCATCGCCGCTGATCATTGACCTGGTGCTGATTGGCGAGATGATGACGCGCATCCAGTGGCGTGCCAGCGGCGAGGGTGCCGCTGCGGACGCCGAGTACAAGAGCTTCCACTCTGTCCTCAGCGTGCTCAGCTACATGCTCAAGGCGCCGCTGACTCCCCCCGGCACGCCGGTGGTCAACGCCCTGGCTAAGCAGCGCGCTGCCCTGACCAACATCTTCCGCGCCTGCATCGGTCTCGAGCCTGAGTCGGACATGACGCTGGAGCACAAGCTGTTCTAGACGCTAGGTTTGATCAAAGTAGAAACACATTTGATTGAAACTGTGTGCGTCTTTGACGGTTTATGTCTCTCTCTCTGTCTTTCTCTCTTGTCCTCATGAGTTCTATTTTAAACTTTACCGTGCTCTGCACGCTCTGGCTGTCACCCAGAACTATTTACCTTCGTCGTCCCAGGTTGCTGCATCTTCTTGCCGGCACTGGTGGCTCCTCTATGAATCTATTGAACTCTTATAACTTTTGAGTAATGTGACTGCATCATAGCATGCAATTGTGACATGCATGTAGATAGATGTCTTGGCTTGTGAATCTGAGACATGGTATCTAGATTGCCGCGATTGGCTTTATCGGTGTCACCAGCATCAGCCGCATTATGTCCGATTTCATCCGATTTATCAACATTGTAGCTCATAGACATCAACAGCCAAGCATCGCCAACTTCACAATGCTAGTAGCCGTATACAGTTCATTTACGAGTAGAATAATGACCAGTGAAAAACGAACATCCGACACATTAAATGCCGGAGAAACAAAGTAGCGGGACTGACCTCGGGCTGAAGATGCGGGGATGGCCAGGCCAGCCAAGCACAGAGCAGGTCGGTGCTGGTGTTTATACAGTTTGACCACGGCAATGAGTAATGACTAAGCCTATATAGGCAACGTCTAATCTGGGGTATGTAGCTAGAGATGTTGAGAGAAGGCAAGCAGAGGCAGACAAAGGCAGGCAAGAAAGCAGTCGGAGAGGGCGATATTACAGCAATGATTGAGAGGGGAAGTGGGCCCGCATCGTGGTCAAGCTGCAATACTCGTACTTAGTACATGGAAAAAGACGGCGGAGAGGGAAGAAAGAAGCAGAGAAGCATCCAGGGAGTATAAGTAGGGGGCCAGAGATGGTCGGATGCCGTCCACTGATAGCCATATGATCAGCCACTTGATAGGTCGAGACGAAGTGTTTGGCGGCGTCGGGCAAAAGAGAGCTGGAGCAGCGTCAGGGGTGCTCCGTGCCTGGCTCGCTTGCTCGAAAAGGATTACCCAGCTGTCGAGGAAACTCACAGCTCGGCCCATGTTGACAATGCATCGTCATAGCCATCGGAGTCGTCAAAACTTCTATGCAAGCAAAACAAGCAAAACAAGCAAAACAAGCAGAAAATGGGAAAGAGAATAGGCGGGTGTGGCATAGACTATATCGACGTCGAATCGCCCTACCGCCCACAACTGGCGCGGCCCCCTCTTCTTAACAGAGCTGGGGGGGATGAGCGATGGGCGGTGTCAGCCTCGGCTCGCTCCAGCTCTACCCTCCCGACTCCCCGACTCCTCTCCGCGATCTCCTCACGGTCGTGCAGGGGGGTTGTGTCTGGGTTGTAGAGCGGCTGTTCAATGCTGCAGGTTGTATTTCCCGATTCCTACATCTCAGATTCAAAACTGTTGAATCAGAGCTCCATCCAGGTGGATATAGGAGTACGGTCCGCATTGATTCGCGCGCATCAACCGTGGCAGTTAATATCCTTGTATATCTTGATCGTCGTCACCCTTTTCGTTTCTTCTTTTCTTTTTTTCTTTTTCCTTTTTCCTTTTTCCTTTTTTATATTTTTGACATCTTCAACCTCGTCACAACCCATCATGACCATCAAGTCAAGACACTTTGAGCCAGTGACACGCTGCTCGCTGCAGCACTGGATCTTCGGCTCGTCCCAGGACCCCCTGCCCGACAAGAAGATCTATGCCGACCCCGAACGGCCAGACACCCATTTCGTCACAAAGGCCGACTACCGCCTGCTGGCCAAGCGTGTCGCCCTCGGTCTGCAGGATGCCGGCCACAAACCGGGCGACCGTGTGCTGCTCTTCTCCAGCAACTCGCTCTATGTGCCCTCCATCTTCCTCGGCGTGCTCATGGCCGGCGGCATCTTCACCGGTGCCAACCCTATGTTTGTCGCCCGCGAGCTCGCCTACCAGCTGGCCGACTCGGGCGCCTCATTTATGGTCTGTGCCGCCAGTGCCCTGCCGACGGGCGTCGAGGCTGCCGACCTTGCAGGCCTGCCGCGCGACCGCATCTATGTGCTCGACGACTTTGCCGACACGCCGGCTGGCGTGCCCGCCAGCCGCCGCACAGACCGCCCTGCCCCGTCGGTCACGACCATCAATGCCGTCAAGGGCGCGCGCGTGCACCACTGGCTCGACTGGGTCGACGACAACCTGAACCGTGCGCTCGTCTGGGACTGGACCGAGCCGGCCGAACCCAAGACCGCGACGTGCTGCCTCAACTACAGCAGCGGCACCACGGGCGTGCCCAAAGGCGTCGAGATCAGCCACGGCGCCTACGTGGCCAACTGCCAGGGCGTGTACAATATCGGCCAGCGCGACCCCGTCGTGGCCGAGCAGCGCAAGCACGCCGTCGGGCTGTGCTTCCTGCCGCTCTACCACGCGTATGGCCAGACGTTTTTCGTGGCCAACCTGCCGTTCATGAACATCACGACCTACATCATGCCCAGGTTCGACTTTGCCAAGATGCTCGCGTACATTGAGCGCTACCGCGTCACCAATCTGACGCTCGTGCCACCCATTGCTGTCATGCTGGCCAAGAGCCCACTCGCCAAGAAGACGGACCTCAGCAGCATCAACAATGTCGGCTGCGGTGCCGCGCCGCTGGCCATGGAGACGCAGATGACCGTCCAGCGGCTGTTCCCCGAGGGCCAGGTCGAGGTGCACCAGGGCTGGGGCATGACCGAGGTGACATGCTCGTGCATGGGCTGGACACACGAGACGGTGGCCGACGGGCCCTCGGTCGGCGAGCTGGCGCCGAACTGCATGGCGCGGCTTATCGAGGTCGACGACGAGGGCGGCCATGCCACAACGGCCAGCGGCGAGCCCAGATACATCACCGAGGCCAACAAGGCGGGCGAGCTGTGGGTGACGGGCCCGACGCTGCTGACGGGCTATTGGCGCAACCCCAAGGCGACGGCCGACACGACATACTTTGACAAGGACGGCGTGCGGTGGCTCAAGACGGGCGACATTGCGTACATCAACCGGTACGAGACGGGCGGGGCCTTCTACATTGTCGAGCGGCGCAAGGAGCTCATCAAGGTCAAGGGCAACCAGGTGGCGCCGGCCGAGCTCGAGGCGGTGCTGCTGGAGCGGCCGGACATTGCCGATGCTGCAGTCATTGGCGTCGAGGTCGATGGCGACGAGCGGCCGCGCGGCTACATTGTGCGTGCGCCGGGCTCAAAGGTGACGGCCGACGAGATCAACCAGTGGATGGCCAAGAAGGTTGCGCCGTACAAGCGGCTGGCGGGCGGCATCATCTTTACCGATGCCATCCCCAAGAATCCGGTAGGTTTTTTCTCTTTTTTTCTTTTTCAAAACCGGCATTTATGTCTCTACATCCAACTTCTAACACTAACACAAACCAGTCTGGCAAGATCCTGAGAAAGATCCTCCGCGACCAGGCGGCCAAAGAGAAGCGGGCATCCAAGCTGTAGATGTCGATAGACATGGCCTCGGGGCGGTCCTGAGCAAGCTTTGTTAATGTATTAAAGCCTGAACATAGTAGATGATTGTATATTTGATAGTTATATAATTATACTTGAATTGAGCCGTAAGCACTCGTGGCAGAGTCATCGTGACAGGTGTTGGATGCAAGTTGCGTGAGATCCACTGAAGGAGTCAGTGAATCCTTCCACTAAAAGCGTGCTGCACGCTGTACCTGGCATTGGCTGGCTAATCTACGTACAGCACTCAGTACAGAGTGTAATATTATGTAACCCCACTAACGAACCCTGTAACTACACAATAGAAAGGGACACCTTTGTCACTCCGCGCTCTTCACTAACAAGACGGCAGCGGCAACAGCCTTTGTTCCTGGCCCTTGATCCACGTGCTGTTAACCTTATTTAAGCATACTTTGCCTTGCCATAGTAAAGTAGACGTCTCCTCTGCATCGCCACTTGTCTGAGAATGCCACCGCACGCGACATCGACGGCTTAACTCGACATCCTCGTCGTCCTCCTCCTCATCGACACCCCCCTCCTCCTCATCTCCATCGGCCTCCGGCACCACCGTCACAATGTCTGGCCTCCTCTCCATGATGGGCTGGGGCTTTCTCCCAAATGTAAGACACGCCTTAGCTTGCCTTCACTTCAGCCTCTGCCTCGTCCCCTGCTAACCGTCAGTTCGTCACCGGCTGGGTCCAGTCTCTCTACTACTCCATCACCATCCGCGCCGGTGACCCCCGCCCCATGCCCGGCACCCCCCGCTTCGCCGAGCACCGCCGCCGAATCCACATCCTCGTCGTCGCTCTCTATCTCGCCTACACCATCTACGAGGCCGACTACGACATGCGCCGTGCCGGCTCCTTCTACCAGGACCTCGGTGTGCCCCTGGCCGCGACAGACCGTGACATCAAGTCGCGCTTTCGCCGTCTTGCCGCCCTCTACCACCCGGACAAGGCCACCGCCTCCGGCACCACTCCTGAGCAGGCCGAGCGCATCAACAACCACTTTGTCCACCTCAAGGTCGCCTACGAGACGCTGTCGGATCCCGTCCGTCGGTTCGCCTACGACCGCTTCGGCCCCATCACCGTGGCCTGGGCCGCCAAGCAAAAGACCATCTACGAGTTTGTCTTCAAGGGCCTGCAGGACCTGGTCCCATACTACGTCGCGGCGGCCGGTGCCCTGTACGGCTTCGGCCTGATGGGCTACCTCACGTGGGGCCGCTACGAGCGCTGGCTTGTGCTTGCCAGCATACTCACCTTTGAGCTGTACTGCATCACGCGCCCGACGCACCCGGCCGTGCTGACGCAGTTTGTCAACCCTGTGCTGGCGGCCGTGAGCCGCGTCGTGCCGCATCACCGCGAGCCATACCTGCCCTACCAGGCCATCCAGCTGGCGCGCAAGCTGAGCATCACGACGTACATTGGCTTCTCGCAGATCGGGCCGATGCTGGGCGCCGACACGCGCAGCGGCCAGATTGTGATGAACGAGGACAACGACAGCCTGTCGTCTGCCAAGGGCGGCGACAGCGCGGACCCGAACCTCGTGGCGGCGCTCGACCGTCTGGAGATGGCGGCCAAGTCGCTGGACACGGACGCGACGCGGCTGCTGGAGATGGAGATGGCGCCCTTTATGGGGCAGCCCGAGGTGATGAGCAACGTGCGCGGCAAGATTAAGGAGTGGCTGGTGCAGAACACGATCCGCAACGATCCCATGGTGCGGGATGCCATGGGCCGGTCCTTGCAGCGGCGGCGGATGGATGCGCCAGCGGGTGCTCGGGGAACGCGATAGTTGTGTGCTTTTCTGTCTATGTTTTTGTATGTTGTTGGCATGTACCATATTGTATACCAAGCGATAGATGCTTGAAATAAACTGTGAATATCTAAACATCAACCGGAGTAGACAAACTATGCCGAAGCTATCAGACAACCTATCTAAACGCCGAGCATCTTCAGCATGCTCAGACACTTTTCTAGTTCATGCTCTATGCCTCTTTGAGATAGATACAATATATTTAATATCTATCCAGTATCTACTCAACACTGTTCAACTGCATTCATTATTTTGTTTCCGGATTACAGATCAAATCTCTGCCTCTCGGGACGTTCACTGCCGCATCATGTCATCGATCTCTCAAGATCTAGAATGGAGATTTCACAATCAGATATTCTGCTTAATCTTTCTAATCTGCTCGTTCAGCTTGGCATTCTCGGGATGTTGACAAAAGGCGAGCGTACAGAGAGAAGTACAGTTTGCCGCGCATCGTTGTCAAGATACAGCAGCTCCGCGACAGCTCCCAGCTTGGCCCAACACGCGCTAGTCCCTGGCCGGAGAGGTTCCTGGTGCGGTCCCTTCTGTACTAGTGCACGGCCCGCTTAGAGAGGTGCTGTCGCCTCTCATTCGCTCTCGCTCGCTCTTGCCGTCTGTTATGGTGCTGCCTCTGGGCGTCAGAATGTCATGTCAAAACCACGCGGTCCGGCAAGCAGGATCCCGAGTCGCGGTCACTCGCTCCTTCCTAACAAATCAATTGGCAGATGCACAATCAAGTCCCAAGAAGAAACAGGTCGACAGCTGCAGAAGGCGCGATGGACACGGACATGCAGGTGACTGCAAACAGAAAGAGAAACGACTGAAACCTGAAACCGCCCCAGCGAGCGTGGCAATATGTCACCGCACCCTGCAGCCTAGCCCCGCGAGTCTAAATCTCTCCTCTCTACATACATAGTACAGCAGTCTCATGTCTTACGTCACATCGCACCTTGCACAACAGCCTGTACTGGCAATACACAGCCCTGCAACGTGCATCCTTGTGCCTCTTTCCTTTTCTATCTCGTATTTATCTTTTTCTATCATATACCTTTCTTATATAAGCAGCCTTCGTCACCTCCGGTGCAAAGCTGAAAATCCTCGTAATCCTTCCTGACAAGCCACCGCACGCAACAAAGCAACCTTGTTCTGCTCCTTTTTCTACTTCACTTCTACTTGTATTCCCGCTTACACTACGGCTCAGCCTCTCTTTCTACATCTGCGGCTTGTCTCACTCCATGTTTCCTTTTGTTTCGTTTCTTGTCCATCATCTCATCTCTCGAGCTTCTTCTCTGGACTTGTCTCCTTCTCTTCCTCTCTCTTCCTCTTTATCCTCTCTGCATCCTCTGCTGTTTTGCTCCATCTCACACTCCAACAATTAAAATGGAGCACTTCAGCCAGCTAAAACGTCGCACCACCGACCTCCTCCAGTCCCTCCCCGAGAACCTGCCCTCTCCCACAAAGGTCAACTTTGGCAATGTCTGGCCCTCTTCCGACAGCACCGTTGACAGCAACACTCTAAAGGGCACCTGGCAGCGCATCGCACTGCCCCCGCTGCCGCGCTCGTCCCATACCGTCAATGTCGTCTCCGGCACCGCCTACATCTTTGGCGGCGAGGGCGCCTCGTCGCGCAAGCCCGTCGACAACAGCATGCACGCCATTGTTCTGCCTACAGGCAGCGCCGAGGCTGACTATCATGTGATCAAGGCTGTTGCGGCCAAGAAGGCGGCTGTTCCCGAAGCGCCCAAGCTGACCATCTCCGAGCCTCCGCCGGACTCGGATCCCGTTGCCATCACTGAACCCGAGACTGTCAGCACCACCACTGCAGAAAGCAAGGGCAAGGAAATCGAAGTAGAGGAGGCCGTCGACGACATCCCGCTTCCGGGCCCTTCTCTAGATGATCTGCCCGTGGCCCGTGTGGGCCACGCCACTGCAGTCATCGGCAGCCGCATTTTCATGTATGGCGGCCGTGGTGGGCCGGATATGGCGTGCTTGGAAGAGCGCGGCCGTGTGTGGGTGTTTGATACAAAGACCAACAGCTGGTCCTTTTTGGATCCCCTGGCCTCGGCTGTGCCCGACACTTCCGGTGCCAGCCGTCCCATTTACCCACCCGATCGCAGCTACCATGCAGCCACAGCTCTCGAATCGCCTACGGAGATTGATGAGTCTGGCGGCCGTCCTCGTGCGACCAGCTGGAAGCAATGGGCCGAGGGCGACAGTGCCCGTGTCGGCACTCCCCAGCGCCCCATTGTGGGCAACATTGCCGCACGTGCCCGGGATGCCGACAGTGACGGCTACGGCACCTTTATCATCCACGCCGGCTGCCTGTCGGGCGGTAGTCGTGCCACTGATGTTTGGGCCTTTGATGTACGCACGCGCGTGTGGCAGGAGCTCCCCTCGGCGCCCGGTCTGCCGCGCGGTGGCACCTCTATCTGCCTGAGCCAGAACCGTCTGTACCGCTTTGGCGGTTTCAACGGCTCGTCCGAGGAGGGCGGCCGTCTGGACTACCTGCAGCTGGAGCTCAGCTCGCTGGAAGACACGAGTGTCGAGGGTGCCACTCCTACGATTGGCGCCCGCGGTGTCTGGCAGAGCATCGTGCCCGAGACCAAGCAGTCGACAACCCAGGCCAGGGTTATCGGTGGAGACGAGACAGTACCCGCGAACAGCGGAGAGCCGCCCAAGTCTCCCATCACGGCCATTGGCGCCGAGCCCGACTGGCCGGGCGACCGGTCGGTGACCAGTCTCCAGGCCATCACCACAGGCGGCGGCTGGGAGTACCTGGTGCTTGCACTGGGCGAGCGGACACCGAGCGGCTCGGGCCACGAGGCAGCTGGCACTTTCTGGAGCGACATCTGGACGTTCCAGGTCCCCTCGGACAGCTTCAGCGCCGCCAAGGTATCGAGTGTTGTGCGCAACGTGCTGCCGCGCCGGCTGTTTGGTGGTGCTACGGGCGCCGGCGAGGGCCGCTGGTCGCGCGTGACTACGGGCCCGTACGACGAGGAAGACGACACCGCCGACGAAGGCGAAGAGTTTGGCCCTGGCGCGCGCGGCTGGTTCTCTAGCTCGCCGATGCGGGAGCTGGAGGAGAACGGCATCGTTATCTTTGGTGGCCTAAATGAGAAGAACCAGAGACTGGGCGACGGCTGGATCTTCCGACTGGGTGGTGAGACCCGGGAGTAGTCCTTGTTTTCCAGTCTATATATAGCCATACCTGGAAGTTGAGTGGAAGAGTGCACGTTACGGTATCTACAGTCTTGCTTATAAAATTTGTATGTATTTTTTTGTGAGATATTCTTGTGTTTGAAATATCCGAATGAAATTATCAACATGTAAAAGATGCAAATGAGCAGATGAGCGATACAGAAACGAGACAAGTAAAGTTAAAAGAGCAACAAGAAAACAACTGCTGTATATACATGAAAACAGGCCCTCCTCCACCGACAGATTCGAGCTGGCCTTGATTCCCAGCCAGCCAACCACCCACACTCGTGCAGTTATATACCGACCTCTGCCTACAGATCAGCCCGCGTCGTCTCGACGCCCCATGGTGTGCTGGTCAGAGACGTCAGGCCGGCGCTGTTCTCGCAGGTGTCGCGGCCGGTCAGGGGGCCGGCCTTGGGGATGGGGGTCTTGCCGGTAGAGTCGAGTGCTGCCGCCTTGAGACCATCCAGCAGCTCCACGACAGTCTTGGGCGTCAGGTCCTCGTAGTAGTCGTCGTTGATCTGGATCATTGGTGCGTTGACGCAAGCGCCCAGGCACTCGACCTCAATAAAGGTGAACAGGCCGTCCTTGGTGGTGTGGCCGCCCGAGATGCCCAGGTGGCTAGTGATGGCCTTGACGATAACGTCGCTGCCGCAGCCGCCCAGCTGGCAGGGGGTCTGTATTGGTTAGTATTGAGTATCGAGTATTCAAAGGAGCAACTAGAAGGCATCAAGGCATCGAGGAACATACGGTGGTGCAGGCCTGGACAAAGTACTTGCCGACCGGTGTCCGGTTGTACATTGTGTAGAAAGAGGCGACCTCGTAGACGCGCATAGGGGGCATGTCCAGCAGCCGCGCGACCTCGTTCATGACGCTGATGCTGGTGAAGCCGTGCTGCCGCTGACCGACGTCGAGCATGGGCATGACGGCGGCCTTCTTGTACTGCGGCGGGTACCGCTTCTGGATCTCGGCAATGACCTTTTCGTTTTCGGGCGTGAACTTGAACGGGATGTCGGGGTTGTTGTCTGACGTGTGGCGGTGCTGCGATGTTAGTTGGCTTTACTAGCTTTCCGGAAAAGTCACAGAGAGAACATACCACCATCAGGTTGTCGCTGAGTTTCCGGGGAGAGGTGGAAAAGGCGCGGCTGGACTTGGCGAGAGAAACCCGCGGTGCCGCGGCGGTGACGGCAACGTTGCCAGTGGCCGCCCGCACAGCTAGCCGCAGAGCAGCCGGAGAAAAGCGCTTGGCCATTGTGAATGTAGGAGAGAAGAAGGAGACGGGGATGGTAGGGTTGAAGTCAACTGGCGGCGCGTGTCCGGGGGTGCGGATGTGTCGCCGGGATCGAGGAGGAGGAGGGGGGAGGAAGACGACGGCGAGGTGGTGTCGAGTCTTGGAGTCGGGGAGGACAAGGCAAGAACAATTCGGAATAGAAGGGAGATGGAAGCCGTTAAAAATTGGAGTCGTCGGGTAATAGCCGTGGATAGTACAGAGGTAAAGTGTCGTCGTTGGAGGGGCGGTATCGTCAATTTTGGTGAGAGCCTCTTGCCTCTTTTTTCTCTCGCTCCAGGGCCTCTCGTTCGTCGCTCTCACTCGATTTTCCTCTCTTTCCTCTTCCTATGGGGGAGGTGTGGAAATGGCCGGAACTAGCTTTGCTTTCGGGTCTACCTAGATCAAATTGAGCGCTGCTGATTGGTTCAATTGAGTGCGCCTTTTGTCGATTGATTATGTAAACGCTCTGTCGGGTCATGTGAATTGTGGGCCTCTACAAACGCCGACCACGATACAGATGGCAGCGTTTCTAAGCGAGATATTGATTATGTAATCGCTGTGAAGGGGAAGGTCAAGATCGACTTCATCAAGACAGCAGTGATGCTCAGGTGTTCTTGCATTCTAGTTGAGCTAATTTTTTTTTAAATTGTAGGTTTAGGGTTTTGCTTCTATTTCGGTCGGTTTTATTTTATCTTTCATCTTTTTCTTTCTTGTTAATGTTGTTAAATTATAAATAAAAAGGTGATTTTTTTCTTTTTTTTCTTTGATTTTACAATAGTTATCAAAGTTGATTCTCATATAAATATTCAAAAAATCACTTGGAACAAAAAGATCATAATCGTGACGAACAAAACATAGGTTCATATCTTCCTATAGTAGTAACCAATATGGCTAAGTACAATACAACAAGGCCTTCCCCAGACGGCCCAGATGACAATATATCAGATAGAGTGAACTGCGGCCCTCAAAACAACATTCCCGCATTGGGAAACTGCTCCTGATTATATGCCCTCTTTCGTGTAAGCTATATATGCCAAATTGCCCAGTACTTGACCGAGATTAATACGATATACTAACGTGTAGTGCCGAGTTTCGGTAGATGAATGGATGGCGGCTTGATCAGTTTTTCTCCAGGTTCTGCTCTTCCGATTCCTGGTGTAACGTACTAGCCAGAGCAATGCAGCCTCCCCTTTCTGTTGTTTGGAAAACGAGTATTGCCATCTACGCCCTTCTCCAGACACTATCTATCCTTGACCGGCCGTCCTGACACCGTTGGATACATTTGCCTATGATGCCTAGCTTGTTCAAGCTCCCTCCGAAGTTATCCTGCATAGCGAAGCTTAAGGAAGTTGACTTGGGCATGAAATTTTGTATCTAACTCGACGGATAGTCTGAAATCGTCTGCAAGCTCCGAGCTCACACCTGGAATCAATATACTGAAGTGGTGGGAACGGGTTGCAGTGTCTCCATTAGTTATCTGCCGTCTTTGCATTTCGTGATCGATATTGCCGCATTTCGGATATAGTGTCGTGTATATTGCAGGCGTGGGCTGGCATCGGCAGTGCGTGATGTATAAAAGAAGGTCGCCTGCTGTCTCTTGTCGATGTAGAATGCCGTCGTGGTTGTGAACAAGCTGCCTGTCAGTGCAATTGTCATTTCCAACACAAACCATCACCATGAAGTTCTCGATCGCAGCTCTGGCCCTCAGTGCTGGGGCACAGGCACACGCCATCTTCCAGGTATGTATACGTCCAGCTGAAAGAGTTTGGTCTCAGCTGACGGCATAGCAACTCTCCGTCAATGGCAAGACATCGGGCCAGCTCGTCGCCCTGCGCGCGCCCAACAACAACAACCCCGTCCAGGATGTGACCAGCCAGAGCATGAACTGCGGCCAGCCCGGCTCCACGTCCCAGACCGTCGTCGACATTGCGCCGGGCGACAAGTTTGGCGCCTACTGGCAGCACGTCATCGGCGGTGCCCAGTTTGCCGGCGACCACGACAACCCGATTGCGCACTCGCACAAGGGGCCCGTTATGGCCTACCTCGCCAAGGTCGACAATGCCGCGACGGCGGGCCTGCAGGGCCTCAAGTGGTTCAAGATTGGCGAGGACAGCTTCGATCCCAGCACAAAGCAGTGGGGCGTCGACCACATGATGTCCAACAACGGCTGGACGTACTTCTTGATGCCGACGTGCATTGCGCCGGGGCAGTACCTGCTGCGCGTCGAGATTCTGGCGCTGCACTCGGCCAAGGCGGTGGGCGCGGCGCAGTTTTACCAGTCGTGTGCGCAAGTGCGGGTCGGAGGATCGGGGACGTTTTCGCCGTCGGCGTCGGACCTGGTGTCGTTCCCCGGCGCCTACAAGGCCGAGGACCCTGGCATCCACATCAACATCTACGGCACAACGGGGCAGCCGGACATGGGCGGCCGGCCGTACACGGCACCAGGACCGCCCGTGATCAAGTGCTAGATTGTTGTTGCTGCGTTTTGCTTCTGTTTGTTGCTGCTCCTTTTGCTCTTCTCTCTTTTTTTTCTTGTTCTTTTTCGGGGTTCTTTCTCTTCCTGTCTCTTCTGCCACTTCTTCGCTTTTGCTTTCCTCCTCGATCATCCCCTTCTCACCCCTCGAATGTAAACACCGGGCATTGCCCGTTGTCTGGCTATTGAAGAAAAAAGACACGACGAGGTGTCTGGCGGTGATAGCTTGCCAAACATCCGAATCCCGATCCTAGGCACCGTAATAACATGTACAAACCATTCATGTAATACTGTACAATGTAGGTTAGGTCTATAATAGGATATTATCATCCATAATTTTCGAGGTATATTCCTTCTTTTTTTCGTCTTGCTATTCTCCATAATAGCTCGTTAATTCTGTCTTCTATCTACATAGTACTAGTACTATGCAATAGCAACCACTTATTCCTCCAATACCCTTGTTATCCCGTTTAGTTGGATGGGCCTGTCTCGCGCTTCGCGCCTTTTCGCTGTTGTCGCGTTGGTGGGCCCTTCCGTTGACCGAGGAGGAATTCACTAACACAGGAGAGGAGACACAGGCACGAAGAAGAAGACAAAGTCCGAGTGAATTAGACAGTAGAAAGAGTGGAGAGTCGGACAAACCGGCACGAGCGTACAAGAGAGAGTATTGCAGCAGGTGCGTGATTTGTTGCCAGTTGATTTATTTCCTCTTTCCCTTGTCGCAATGCTAATCGGGTGGTCAACATTGGAGAAGGGTGCAACCGGGTTCCCCAAAGCAAGAAGTCTTTACGGAGTAAGACAAGGGTAGCTGTGAGATGTCTCCTTAGTCTGCAGTAGCTGCATGAGGAAGCTCCCGGCTCGTGTGGAAGGGGCGACCGGCAACAATTGTGCATACTCAGTTGTAGTAGAAGCGCACTTGCCTTCTACTACATAGTATTTATTCTCCACGCTCACACGAGCAAGTATTTGGTACTGCGACTTGAATATGAGGCAAGAGCGACGCTGTTCCTCTGCAGCCGACGCCCCACAGATCGGTGCTTGCCTGTTTTGATTTGGCTCCTGCTGTGTTCGTGGCCGAACGAATATTTCGATATTAACAGAGGCAGAGTCAGTATGCCAGACACAATTCATCGTGTAGTGGCCTGGCAAAGCTCGGCAAAGCCCGTCAGCCACAGTCTCGGCCATCTAGAAACAAGCACAAGACTTTTGGTTTAATTATGTAATATGTACGGTTCTTGTGATTCTCTTGCGATTTCTTATTCTCTTGATTTTGAGGCTTGGACTCTCTTGGTCCTGTGGCGGACGTGTATTGTCAGCTGGCTGGTGGTAGTGTATTGAATAACATTGTACATCGTATAGCTATGTAGAACCTGTGAAAGTAGAAATTCGAATTGAAGAAAAATACGCAAGTACATAGCAAAAGTAGCAAAAGTCGGCATTGTATTTACACAGTAATACATAATACAATATGCTCGAAGGACCCGCTTGTCCCATAAAAGTCAAGCGGGAAGGTACTCGGTGCCAAGGCATGCCTTTGAGCTCACTTAATTGTTACAAAGTGCCGAAAGGTAGGAACAGTAATACCACAGTATGTACTGTATGTACGGTGTAGGTACGATGGAAACAGTAAGAACAGACGCCATATCTGCATGGGCAAGGTACAAGCGCTTTTCGGCCAGGAACTGCATGCAACCACATAAGCGCCTTCTGGACAAGTATCTTGGAATTGCTTCTTGACGTACCTGCTAATTGCAGGCCATTTGTTCCACGCCGCTTCCGGATCGGGAATGCCGTGCCAGGGCTTGAGATGCCGTCGGGCAGGTGCGTCGTACTATGTAGATTACCATAGTGATTGGAAGAGCTCTTATTCGACACTTGAAGAATCTAAAGCGATCTATGAAGCGGTCTTCGTGGCATTCGAGTATCTACCAAGTACAGAGCAGAACCGGCATTCCTGGACAGTCTCTAAACTACCGACTCAAACAAACAAACAAACAATGGCACTGCGCATATCTCGTCACAGGGACACACAAAGCAAAGGCAGTAGCCGAGAGGCGACGGGTGACGAGGAATGACAAAGGACGAACGAGCGAGATGAGAGGTGGACGGGATGGCCGTGTACTGTGTAATTACGTGAGCTGTCATCTTGATACCCTCAAGCTTTAAGCAATAACTGATGATGATATAGTTATCTGAGCTCCATTGCCGATGTGAGATGCACACGACAACGGGAATACGCCGTAGTTGCTATAACGAACGAATGAATCTTTATAGCCGATCTGTGAGAAACAGAAGAAAGAGGTACAACAAGTCGGGGTTCGGCTGATCTTCTAACATCTACTCCGTATTCATATCATACTACTGTCATAGTACTGAGTTCGGCCGGCCATAGCGCGACAGGTACTTGTGCCTTTCTAATTTCCAGATTGGAGCAGTGGCACTTTGGCGAGAATTTGCTGCCAGTGACTATGGGAGACTACGTTGTATGATTGCCCTGTTGTTTCTAATATGTACATGGTAGTATTATTGGTGTTTTCAGGAGATCTCCATGTTGCAGGATACCGTGCTGTCGGCAGAGCTTCTAAGTAGAAATTCGCGCAGAGTACTCTGCCGTGTTCCGGCTGTCCACCGATTTCTGTAAAAGGGCACTACTGCGTATCTGACACTTGAGACGCTGCAATACTATGCAAGTCTTACTGCATGTACAAGTTGACTGCCTGTGCCTGTGCTGTGTTGCCTTCTTCTACTCGAGATTTGGCTGCATGCTCGAAACAAGCACAGACACGGCTAAACAAAACAACGCCTTGACCGCCGACCGTCACAGATAAGAGGAATACAAAGTATACTGTACGTACTATGTAATATGTAGGAGTAACAAGAATAAAGAGGAGGGCGCTACTAAAGCCCCTGTTGTTTCGATCGACTCCAGCGGCCTGCTCGAGCCGTCGCATTTCGCTGGCTCGCGCTCTTGTACCTGTGCTTTACCAGTCGTTCCTTCCGCATTCTGTCATTTCTGTGGCATATTTCCTCTCATATCACTTGCAGTCCCTATCTTTGTTCGCCTTAATTTGCGACCAATCCCCAATTCCTCCTCATTCCTTCCGCTTTCGTCTCTACCCACCAGGCTCGTGTGTCGTCGCAAAATGGCACGCAATGGCACACGGCACAGGTAAAGACTCAGTAACAATTGCAATAACAACCACTCCCCCGTCAATTTCCCTGCATCCTTGGGCCCCACTCCAATTTCCGCCAAGACCAAGAGCCAGAAGCTTTGGTCATCGTCCTCAGGCCCAGCGTCCAGCCCAGCGCACAGCCCAGCGCCCAGCACGCCCGGGCTGGCCAAGAGAGCTCTTTCCTTTTTGTTTTTGTTTTGGCGATTGACTTTTGACATCAGTCATCATCCGCCGGTCTTTACATAGTAGACTTTTGGAGACTGCAAACGTATCCAGTCACAAGTGAGAGCACACAACCAACGCTACTGGTGTACTTTTACACTCCAGGACAAACAAACCATGGCGTCCGATCTATCATCCAAAGACTCAACGAGGCCAGCGTCTTTCGTGCCTACAGACATGGTCGCGGGGCAATGGAAACCAATTGGCTGCTCAGCGACAGCCTGCTATCAACCAAAGCAGTAACAAAGCCAGCTCGGCTTCAAGCGAGCAGTATTAGCGACGAGTGTCACCCGTACAAAGTACTGCACCAAAGAACACAAGACAGCGAGCATAGCGAACGCGATATGTTGTAGCGACACTCGACACCCGACACTCGACACTCGACACGGCCTGTCCAGTTAAACTGGGCCTGCGAGCTAAGCTTTTCGCCGCCGCTTCGGAAGGCACGGCGATAACCAGAACAATTAGGAAAATGGAGAAAGAAGAGCAAATGGAGCAGGCCAGAATTTAACTTAATAGAATATTTAAAACGAAAAATAAACAAGCCGGCCGTCTCAATAACAAAGCACCCAGCACCCCAAAGCCAGAAGCAGAAGAGCCCCACTCTCCACCCAAACAAAGAAAAAAGACTCGCTCGTTTGATTTTGGGCGATTTTAGTTGCTATTTTGTTTATTCCTATCCGCTACGACACTAACTTACACGGCAGCGCATCCCCTATCGTCGATGGCAGTCACAACACCCCCATAGCGGCCACAGTCCTGTATCAAATCAAATCAAAATAACGTCACCCATTCCTGCTCTGTACATAGTACTATTATGTGCGAACAGCAATAAAACAATAAATCATTTACATAAATAAAAAGAAACAAAAGACACAAGAGACAAAAACACCTCATTCCCCGTCTCGTCTAGCTCTGTTTTCTTTCTCTTTTCTTTCTTCTTCTCTCCTTCTACTTTTCCCTCTGTTCCTTCCCTTTTCCCTTTTCCCTCTTCTTCTTTTCTTTCCCTCTCTCTTGACTCGCTCTTTCCTCTTCCACCTCTTTTCTTTCCACTTCATCTCCAATTCAGACACTCTCTCCTCTCTCCTCTCTCCTCTCTCTCTCTTCCTCACCCAATCACACCACCCTCACTCTACCATCCTCTCACAACCGTCGCAATGGCCGCCATCGATACCACCGCTCTCATCGCTCGCGATGTTGCCAACATTGCCAAGCGCTCCAACTGGGCCGGCAAGAACGTCGGTGTCATGATCGTCTTCTGCATCGTCTTCGTCGTCGGCGTCTCCATCGTCGGCCTCCTCGTCTCCAAGTGCCTGGCCAAGCGCAAGGCCAGCCGGCCCCAGAAGTAAATCTCTTGATCCTTTTATTTCTTATTGAGATGGGAGATGAAGAGACGGGTGGAGGAAGGAATAGAGTTCTGGAGGGAAGACGAAACAAGTGAGCGCCAAGCTTTGACTTGTAGGACGGCGGGACGGCGGGTTCCTGGGGTGGACGGGTGTTGTGTGGCCTTCTAATATCTGGACGAGGCGACCCCGGACCGGCGCAGACGATTGTTTCTATATTCTCATATGTCCCTTATTCCATTTGGGACTTGGGAATCTAAATGCCAATAGGTCTGGGTCGGTATGGGTGCGCTCTCTCTACGCTCTCTGTCTGTTTACTCGCATGGAGTGGAGCTTTCTG
The DNA here is from genome assembly GCA_022392945.1 of Ophiostoma australiae. Lineage (NCBI taxonomy): Eukaryota > Fungi > Ascomycota > Sordariomycetes > Ophiostomatales > Ophiostomataceae > Ophiostoma > Ophiostoma australiae. The sequence goes on from JAKRGJ010000001.1 coordinate 1,586,263, forward strand.
GCCACAAAAACTTGGGCAGACGCGCCTTGTTTGTTGTTCGACTTTTTATTTATTTATTCGATTGTTCGATTCTTCAATACGCGATTTGTTGCCATTTCGGCTACTCTCGACGCCGATTGATTCATTGCCTATGATCAGTCGCGCTCCGGCACCGATTTCGCGGGATCAATTGAGCTCCAGATCCTTGAGCTTGATTTGTCTTGGCACCATGCAGGTCGCATTACCATACCGATGCGGCCTGGATGACAGTTTCAATACCACTACAATCGAAGCAGCAACGAACACCGACAGGGCAGTCTTCTCGACGCTTCTTCTGGGCAGTGCTTTCACATCGACCTGCCTAGCGGTCGCGTCAAAGATACCATCTTACATGCCTCGGCATCGTCTCATTTTGCATCTCATTCACGGCGCAAACCGAGAAAATAATCGACCATCACCGACAATACTCTTCGACTTATCGACACCGACTATTTTCTTGGCTAGTGTTGGGAACGGGTAGCTTGTGAGGCGGCCGGGCAACATATTTCCATATTGTGTATACCTCTTTTTTTTTATCTATATTTTTTGTGTATTTCCTATTGTTTCTGCTGATATCACTGTAGAAAGCTTTCATTTGAACATTTTATACTACCTGGCGCTTGTGATGTGATATGCTGTTAATAATTGTGTTTGTCTTTATATTCAACGCTGCGATGCCGACAAGAAATACAATGTTAATATGCCTCCCTCATTCATGATATATACTCAACGCCTCGTAATCTCATGCTTTGCTTAAACCCGTCCAGTGCTAACTACGAACATTACTGCAGTTTTCTCTGGGTTCAGCTACACCCGGTCGAGGTGAATAAGACCCTGTGTTGGCTGCTAATGTTAGTACCTATAAACATCAAGGCGAAGCATAATCACAAAGAGCAGCACATAACGACTTACCGGAATGTACTGCCGCAACCGCACCCCGGCCTCGCGGAACACTGCCGCTGTCTCGGCATCCATGCTATAGCCCTGGCTGTACACCACCTCGCCAATGCCTACCTGCACGATCTTGATGCTGCACGTCAGGCACGGGCATGTGTCGCAGTACAGCACCGTCGACTCCGCTGCATTGCGCGACGACGGGATCCGCTCGCGGCCGGCCTCCAGCAGCGCATTCTCCTCGGCATGCAGGCACAGGCACGTTGCCAGTCCCACGCCCGCACCCACGCCGCCGTTGCACCGCCCACACCCGCCTTCGCCGCAGTTGCGCAGCCCGCGCGGCGTGCCGTTGTACCCCGTGCTCACCACGCGCGACTCGCGCACCAGCACACACCCCACCCGCCGCTTCATGCAGTTGCTGCGCTGCGCCGCCAGCGATGCCAGCGACATGAAATACCGGTCCCACGTCGGCCGCAGCAGCTGCTCCAGGCTCTTGGCGTCCAGTGCGCCGCACGAGTCGAGCGCTGCAAACAGCGGTTTGGTCGACGACGATTTCTCTTCGAGGCCGCCGTTGGCGAACCGCATGGCTGCGCGCGCCATCACCGGCAGCAGCGGCAATTTTGACGGGCTGCCGTAGAGCTCCGTGTCGGACAGCGTGACAAAGGACTCGAGGTCGAGGGCCTCTTTTTGCTCTACATCTCCGTTCGGCTCATTCTGGGCCCGCCGCTGGGCGCGGCGCCAGCGCACGACGACGGGGGCGTCGACACTGACCAGCAAGAAAAAAGGGCGCCGGCTAAACACATCGAGCACGGGCTCCGTGGCAATGTCGGTTGTGACCCAGCGGTCGCGCCAGCGGGTGGTGACAAAGTCGAGCAGGGCCTCGGCCGAGGCAAACGTTGTCCAAGCCGGGATGCCAGCCGTTGAGGCCGGGGCAGTGTCGGCAGCTGTATCCGCCTCGGAGCGAATGTACAGGCGAGTAAAGAAGTGCCGTTCGACAAGGTACTGTGCGACCGTGCTTTTGCCGGCGCAGATGCCTGTGTATGTAGTTAGTATAAGTCCATATGGCGTAGAGATACCAAAACCAAGACGCGGTACATACTGCCGCAGATGCCAATCAACATGGTGGAGGTGGTAGTAGTAGATGCAGACGAGGCTGTCGGTGTGTAACTGTGTGTGGTTTTGCTGTTATATTGTTAGGTTCCAAGAAGCGATCAAGATCAAGATCAAATTCTAATAAAAAGTTCTAGATCACTCGTTCACCCTTGCAACAGTCGGCAGTGATGCACACAGCCTGGTGGGGTCAGCAGTCAAGCTTGCCGACTGCTTCTTTCTCTCTGGAGTCTGGAACACCAAAAAACGCGAACACGACAGCCCTCCAGCGCGTCTACGTCTATGTCGATGTTCTCCAGCATGCTAAAATGGAAGGAGCCCCGTAATAGTTAGAGAGGCACGCGTCCAGCGGACCACGTGCAGGTGCTAGAGCTGATGACCCGCCGTTCTCCGTTCTTTCCCAAGCAATACTGAGCATTGGAAGAAAGAGCACATGACTCAAGCGGCAAAAGATAATGCAGCAACGAACAGCAAGTAGTACCTATTGCGGAAATCCGGAGAGCCTCACGCGCCTGCCCAGGTGACTCAGTCCTGAGGCCTGGCCAGTGAGACCTTTCAATCCTTTTGCTTTTGCGCTTTCTTATCCCGGCCCGTTGCTTTGCCAGAACACTGCCTTCCGTTTTGTTTCGCACGGTTGCAGCGTGAAAAAGTCCCTGTCTTGCTGCTTCCTTTTCGTGTCTCAACTATTACTTTAGACGTCCGTCTGGCCGCACCTTCCTTTTGTGCTATTCTGCACGCAATAATGCTCGTGGTCTTGTTGTTGCCTGTTTTGCTGTCTGCCGCCTGTCAGAAGGAACGTCCATGTGACGCAATAACACCTTAGTGACTTCACCCCCACAGCAGGCCTGAACACCCTGCAAATCTGCCCAGTCCACCTTGTGATTTCCACTAAAAACAGGCGTCTATTACATTATTACCCCGCCCCCTCCACCGTTGTCGCTGCTCTGGGTCGCGCTGCCCTGCTGAAGCTTTTAGAACGAGAGATCCAAGGCGCTGCATAGGTGCATCTCAAATCGGCAGAGACCAAACGGATGAATCAAGCGGGCTGACTCTTCCCGACAGCTTTAGGAAGGAACATAAACGGTGGCATATAATACCGGCATTGTGCCTAGTCTCTGTTGACTCTTTCTCGACATCCTCATTACAAAGCAATTCACAACTCACGATCTTGATCTCTGATATTTCACTCTACACTTTACGACCGTGGGACCTTTACGAAACACTATCGCGATAGCCCCATACTAAGAAGCAAGACTCCTTCGACCTCGCTTCAACCTCGGCGTCTCGGTGACTGCGATATCGCTACAATCACGAACCACCCATCATCACAGACTCACACAGACACCAGCTTGACAAGCAACGGCGCATAGACGGCATAACAACATACAAACGACGGAAACAAACAAAACCAACACTGGACTATGGCTGGCCTCCAGTTTGCCACGTTCAACTCGATCATCGAGATGCCGTTCTACTCGGCTCTCTTTGCATCCAAGCTTGACCACGACAAGCTCGACGACTCAGCGCGCGCCGTGCTCGGCCTGTACGAGCCGCGCAACGAGAAAGACCCTGGCACCAGCTCGCAGATGCAGATCCAGGGCGGCGCCCTCACCAGCAACCAGACACCGTTTGGCGTCGTGCGCGCTGAGGGCATCATCAAGAACTTCAACACCATCGAAGACTTTAAGCAGGCTGACAAGGCTGCCATGCTGCACACGGCGGCGCGCCAGATTTGGGACGCTATCAAGGACGGCAGCATCTACGAAGTCCCCTCTCTGTTGTCGTCATTCAATATCATCTCCTTTGCCGACCTCAAAAAGTACCGCTTCACCTACTGGTTTGCCTTTCCCGCACTGCACTCGGATCCGCAGTGGAAGCGCTCCGGCGATGTCAGCCGGTTCTCCAAGAAGGAGACGCTCCAGCTCGTCGACAAGGTGGGTACGTGGCGCTACTCGACAGACAGTCGCCAGCACGGCTTCTTCCTGGCCAAGAGGATACCGGTATCTGCAGCATCAGCAGCTGCCGCGGCTGCGGCCGCCGAGGCAGAAGAGGAGGAGTATACCCCCGATTACGAAAACGACGACAACGACGGACCGGACGGACTGAGATCTCGAGGATCGCAGAGATCGCTGTTCCTGGACCCCGACGAGCTTGAGCTGGGGTTCCGGTGGGTGATCGGATCGCTGCGCGACTTTGAGTCGGGCTTTTTCAACGGCGTCGATGAGAAGGACCAGTTCATATCGTTTGCTGACCCGTCGTCGTACCCCGAGAACCCGTCGTGGCCGCTGCGCAACCTGCTCGTGCTTATCCGCCAGCGGTATCACCTGAGCAAAGCCCAGATCCTCTGCTATCGTGACACCCAGGGCCGCCGCCATGAGCCACAGAGTATTGTGATTCCGGTTGCGCTGGCCGATAGTGCCGATGCTGCGGCCGACACGACCGAGATGCCCAAGGTGACGGGCTGGGAGCGCAATGTCAACGGCAAGCTGCAGGCGCGCATGGCCAACCTGGCCGACTACATGGACCCCACCCGCCTGGCCGACCAGGCTGTCGACCTGAACTTGAAGCTGATGAAGTGGCGCATTTCACCAAATCTGGACCTCGACAGCATGAAAAGCATCTCGTGCCTGCTGCTTGGCGCAGGAACTCTGGGTAGCTATGTTTCACGGAATCTGATGGGTTGGGGCGTGCGCAAGATTACGTTTGTCGACTACGGCTCAGTGTCTTTTTCCAATCCTGTGCGTCAGCCGCTTTTTGAGTTCAAGGACTGTCTGCAGGGCGGCGCACCCAAAGCGACCCGTGCGGCCGAGGCACTCGAGCAGATCTACCCCGGTGTCGATTCCAAGGGCCACGTGCTGTCAGTACCAATGCTGGGCCACCCGGTTGTGGACGAGGCCAGGACCAAGTCAGACTTTGAGAGGCTGGAGGAGCTGATCGACAGCCACGACGTAATCTTCCTGCTGATGGACACGCGCGAGTCACGGTGGTTGCCCACACTTATGGCCAAGGCGAAGGGCAAGGTGGTGATGAACGCAGCGCTCGGCTTCGACACCTATGTCGTCATGCGGCACGGAGCCGCGCCGCTCGACGGCTCAGAGGATACCCTCGGCTGCTATTTCTGTAACGACGTCGTCGCCCCAGCTGATGTAAGTTTGTTTTTTCCGATTTTTTTTTGACAGAACACAGTCGAAGAGTGCTAACATATACAGTCTGTAAAGGACCAGACTCTGGACCAGCAGTGCACAGTGACACGCCCTGGTGTGGCGGCGATCGCTTCGGCTCTTTTGGTGGAGCTGCTCGCCAGTGTCATGCAGCATCCCGACCGGCATCATGCGCCTGCGCCCAAGCCAAACCCACGTAGCGGACCCAACGAGGCCGTGACGTACAACCGTGACCCCGAAGACCATCCGCTGGGTCTCGTGCCGCACCAGATCCGCGGCTTCGTCGCCAATTTCCAGAATGTGCTGGTCCACGGCAAGTCGTACTCGCAGTGCAGCGCATGCAGCAAGCCGATCCTGGATGCATACAGCCAAGAAGGATGGGAGTTTGTCAAGAAGGCGCTGGGCGACCGCGAGTATGTAGCAGAGCTGTCGGGTCTGGCGGAACTGCAGCGGCAAGCCGAGGCCCTAGCGGAAGAGCTCGATTTCAGCGAGGCCGAGGACGAGGATGATGGCGAAGCTGTCATGTTGTAAATTGTTTGTTTTATTTTCGGTATTTGTTCTGGCTATGGCGTCATGATAAAGGAAACGGGTCCGGCGGCGTTTCTTGCTTCATTTTATTGCATTCCTTGTGTCTCTTGTTTATCTTGATCTCGCCATCAGAGACTTTCTTTGCGTTTTGTATTTCTGGCGATGCTGATGAATCCTGAACTCGATAGTTGTATGGCTCGACCTTATAATGTGGATTTTGATTTATGTGTGTCACTTACTCAATCAATACTCGCTTCCTTGTATAGCTGCTTTATCTGCATTTTCCATCTCGTGATATATTTATTTTAGTACCTGTCTCGTAATATGTACAGTACCTTCAGATGTACTCCGTAATAGGAAACAAGGCCACCCTCAGCCCAACCCAGCCCACTAGAAATGAGGAGTGCATATGCAGGGCGCCTTCCATGCATTCTGCATCTGTTACTGTAACAAATAAATTTTACCATCACGTGTGCACCTGCATGTGCATTTGCAGAGGAGGCAACAGCTGCCCCATACCGTCGAACTTGTCCCGTCGGGTGCCGTCTTATTGATCGCGCCTTCCATTTCTGTACTCTGTGCAGTGTATTTCTGCAACTCTGAATGAACCGCGAGCAACTTCCAACTACAGTGTACAGTGGCAGGTACCCCCACGCATAATACCAGCTACCTTTGTTACATCTGACTACATATGTACATCGAGCTGCATTAGCTCTCCTTACGTAACTTTACTCCATTTTTTCAGTGCGACTGAACCTTTCCCGAGAGCGCCTCTCTCCTCTCGCGTCCTCACTCTCGCTGAGTCCCCTTTCCCCACATAATCTCACGGTTACTTGTTTCGATCGCACCTTCTCCATCTTTTTGTCTCTTTCTGTCTCCTTCCTATTTCTCTGTAATTTCTTTATTCCCTTTTTGAGAAGTTGATAGTTGTCAACTCGCATCTGATTTCCATCAAAGGCCGTCTCTGCTTATAGCGTTTCATTGTTGCACTCACGAGGCCGTTTACACAATAAAATATACCCAAATACAACGACTCCGATCTGATACGCCAACTACCGTCATCGGACACCAGACGCGGAAGATCTTCGACTGACGACTGTTTCCTTTAATCTCTCTCCATCTAATCTCGGTTTTATATTTTCTTCCTTTTCTCTCCTTGATATCAACGGCAGATTCATCAACAAAAGGAGAGCAAAAAACCAAAAAAGCTACAGCCCATGCTCGGACCTTACGTGCACCTGTCTATTACACCGTAGCCGGACGGTGAGGCGTGGGCGTGTTTAATGTTCTATTTCTATCCGTTTAGCCATTCCCCTACCCCCCGCCATGACGTCGTACTGGTCTGCAGCCGCAGGCCGTCTCTTCACATTTGGATCATACCGGACAGCAACTGTCAGCGATTACACTGACGTGCTCGTGCCGCTCGACGAGGCATACGAGTACAGCCACAACGCACGCACGGGCAATGTAGCCCAGGCCGAGTACGCGCCGGCCAACACGTCGGAGGACGACGATGTCGAGCATGGCGAGAGCAGAAGCAAGCGGCGCTCAAGGAGTGGGGATGAAAACGACGACGACGGCGACGACGACGACGACGAAGATCTCGAAAATAGCGGCGCATCACCTCTGCCATCGCAGTCTGGCGGCGAGTACAGCATCGAGGGACTGCGCCGGTATGCCCGGCAGCCCACCGACGGCAAGCAGCAGCAGCGCTTCACAGACTATGAGTGTACGTTAACCTTACCTCGTGACTGCAACGTGAAGAGAGTTGCTAATGGACAGTAAAATCAAAACTTATCAACAAGGCTATCCAGGATATCGGCATGGGCCGCTACAACTGGCAGCTCTTCCTCCTCTGTGGCTTTGGCTGGTTTGCCGACAAGTAGGTCTTATCATGTTGTTTCTGCCCTACATAGATAAACAAACACCCAGTAAACTAACACCTACCAGCCTCTGGATGCAAGGTGTCTCGCTCATCCTGCCGTCGCTGTCGGCCGAGTTCGGCATTGCCGAAAAGACTGTCCGCTACACCACCAGTGCTCTCTTCCTGGGCCTCTGCTTCGGCAGCTTCTTCTGGGGTATCGGCTCCGACGTCATGGGCCGCCGCCTGGCCTTCAACTGCACACTGCTCATCACCAGTGTCTTTGGCACATTGGCTGCCTATGCCAGCTCATGGGGTATGGTGTGCGTGCTCGTGGCTGCGCTGGGCTTTGGCGTTGGCGGCAACCTGCCCGTCGACGGCGCCCTCTTCCTCGAGTTCTTGCCCGATGCAAACAGCTCTCTGCTTACACTGCTGTCAGTATGGTGGCCCGTCGGACAGCTGTGCTCGTCGCTCATTGCCTGGCTCCTGATTGCAGGAAATGAACAGCCAGGACCGGCAGAGCATGTGAGAGCCGCCGCCGCCGGCGGTAGCGACAACACAGCCCCGGAGAGAGCGGGGTGGCGCAAATTCATCTTCACCATTGGCGTCCTCACCTTTATCATGTTCTTTATCCGCTTTTTTGTGTTCCGCCTGTTCGAGTCGCCAAAGTACTTGCTGTCGCGCGGCCGCCAGAGTGAGGCTGTGGCTGTCATCCACGGCCTGGCATACCGCAACAGCACCAAGACGTGGCTGACCGAGGACATTATGGAGGCTGTTGCAGAGGGCGCCGACAAGTTGGACGGGTTGGACGAGTCGGAAGCGGCTAGAGCATACTCGAGACGCAGCGATGACGGCTATGTCGGCTACGATGCCACAAACAGTGTCGATATCGACAACGAGCGGCTTCACGAAGACGGCGAGGACGGCGATGGCGTTGCGCTGTTCGGAAACGGCAGTGCTGGTAGAAGACGGAGCAGCGTGGCCCCCTCGGCGGCGGCATCAGCAAGTGAAAAGGGGGGCGTCTTTAGTGTTGTGCGCGACAAGCTCAAGTCGTTCTCTGGCGACCGCATGCGGCCTTTGTTCCGCGAACGCCAGCTGGCGACGGCCACTGTCATAATTTGGGTTGTCTGGGCTACGATAGGCATGGGCTACCCGCTGTTCAACGCCTTTTTGCCCCAGTACCTGTCCCACGGCGGCTCATCCTCGTCGGCCGGTATCGTCGGCCGCGCCGACACGCCGTCGAGCGTCACTTACCGCAATTATGCCATCACAAGTGTTGTTGGTGTGCCCGGTAGCCTCCTGGCTGCGTACACAGTCGACAACCCGTCGCCTTTCCTAGGCCGTCGCGGCACACTGGCCAGCTCGACTGTTGTGTCGGCTATTTTCCTGTTCCTGTTTGCCACGCTCGGCCACTCGCCCGGCATGCAGCTCTTTTTCAGCTGCGTCGAGGCCTTTTCACAGAACATCATGTACGGCGTGTTGTACGCCTTCACCCCCGAGATCTTCCCGGCGCCCGTGCGTGGAGCCGGCACGGGTGTTGCCAGTTTCCTGAACCGCATCACGGGCCTCGTGGCACCAGTGATTGCGGCCACTCTACCCGGTGACGGAGCAACAGGCCCCATCTACCTGTCGGCAGCCCTGATCCTGTCTGCCTTTTTCGGCATGATCCTTATCCCCATTGAGACGCGTGGCCGGCAGCGTCTATAAGGGGTGAAATGGTCCCTGCTGTTCCATTTTCTTCTGTTACTGGCATCTATAATCATTACTGGCGTTTTCAGCATTCAGGATACGGGCATAGGTTCAACATTAAAACATTTGCTTCATTATAATATTTCCTGCTTGTGTAATAGTACATCAAACGCTTTTAGATCGTATTGGAAAACAGTTTCTATAAGCTTATGCTCGCTGATGCTTTTGTATACCGATGAAATGAGCAGTGTGACAGATGGACGTTATGGGGGAACATGGCTTGGAAGAGAGTCTCGGATCAGGATTGTGTATTTGTCCAGACTCTCATACCACTGGATGATGCTGCCAATCTAGTTTGTTAGTATAATATATCTTTGAATGAGAAGAGCAGGGACCTACCAAGAATGCCCATGATCCGATAAAAGTCGACAGCGTCGAAGCATATGCGGAAGCATTGCTCGAAGCCGCTCCAAATCCCAGGGCACCGCACAACGTAAAGCCGACAGCGCCCACGATGTTCCAGAAGCCAATGTGCCAGCCCAGCATATTAGGGGCCGGCACGTACCACTTGTTCTGTGTCTCAATCATAAACATGGCACTCGAGACTATAAATCCGATGCCGCCGACAACCTGCGGCAGCCAAAATATGCCGTTGGCGGCCGCTGCTGACAAGCTGTTGTAAATCGGCGGCAGGCCTGTAAAGCCGCTGATCCAGAAGACGGTGGCGCCAAACAGCTGGATGGCGCACCCCCAGAAGCCCATCTCGCGCAGGTAGATGGTGCGCAGCTCGTGTGCAGTCGGGCACCACGTCCAGCGGCGGTTGTGGGCCTCTTTATCCTTTCCGTGTCCTAGAAGAGAGTTTTTGTAGCCGTGTCCGTGGCTGCAGTCTGCACTCGGATGCAACGACAACATCCCACTCTCCAGGGCCTCTTCCAGTGCCCAGCCAAAACAATCGGCGCGGTTTTCGTTGACGGCTTCGAGCAGGCCCAGAATCGCACCGACCTCGAATATGGTGGCGCCGACGAGAGCTGACACGCCGCCGGCCATGGTCTCTTCACCGGAAAACTCTGTCGATGGCGCCGCCAACGGCAGCCACACAAAGAACGAGTTGATCACCCACACGACAGACCCGATTGTGAAGATGATGGCGACGTCGTACGAGACGTCCCAGATGGGGTACCGAACGAGCATCTTGTAGAGGCCATGGAGGACCCCCCGAAGCGAGTTGCTGGCCCGTGGTACCGACGACGTTGCATGGAGGTGGTGTTTGCGTAGATAGTCCTTTGTGAGAACAATGGCGTGCCGGCCTTTGCGATTGTCGCGGCTGCGCCAGATCTGGTACGCGCCGTTGACATGCTTGCCGCCGGGGTCGATGTTGTCAGAGTCGTCATTGGTGTTGTTGTTTGCAGCCGAGCCGGTTGTGCTTGCCGAGACCTTGAGGTATCTTGTTGTCGGGTTGAGAAAGGCCAGAGGCCCGGAGGCATGGTGTGCATTGGCTATGCGCCGTGGTAGGTGGCCGAACCTATCCTGATCCATCGTGAGGAGTAGATCTGAGATCGCGACAATGAGATGCTGATGTTGTTGATGCCGTTGACGTTGATGTTGTTGATGGTGCCGATTACGTCGCGGTAGAGAGGAGAGGGCAGTACACGAATGAAGTCAACGCGTCTCCAAGATGCTTTCAGAACATTGAAAATAAAATACAGAACAGGTAAACTATGGAAACAACATAGTAGAACAGTATGGCAAACAATGACATGACGTTGAGGGCTGAAGAGTTGAAGATTGCCAAGAAACGGGGAAGTGCTGAAATGGGCTGGGCGCAGTAACTGGATACGGGGTAGTCAAGCCTAGAACCTAGCACCTGGCAGGAAAATACACGCCTGACGTCAGACAGCAGGGGATTGGGTGCCGCGTTGCCGTATTACGCTGGCGCACCCCAATACGTGGCGCGGCGCGTGTTAGCAAGCATGCCAAAGTACATAGTAGAGAACATAAATATAAAATCGAAACAGTCCAAAAGAAAGAAAAACATGATCTAGTAATTTGATTGAATAACGCGCCGTCTATCTCGTAGTGTGTAGCTCGCATGCTTCCATAAGCCGTGGCATAAATCTATCCTAAATTGATTGCAGAGAGAAGAAAACAGGGGAGAGACTAGTAGAAAAGAAAGAAAAGGAAAAGAAGGAGCAGAAGAAAAAATGGACAAATGAAACGAATAGAGTAAATCTTGATATCTTCGACCGTAGACTCCAGTAACCAAAACAAATGAAAATGTGTAGATGAGAATAAGAGGGAGGATGTGTATGTTTGAGAGAGAGAGAGAGAGAGAGAGAATCAAAGGCTGAAAGACAAATTAATCCTCAAGACTGCGCTTGCCGGCCTCCTTCTCGCGCTGGAGACGCTGGTGACGGATAACGAGCAGCGTGACGACGAGGCCGAGCCCGCAGGCACCGAGGGTGACAAAGTAGGCGGCACGGTAGCAGGCAATGCCGTCGTCGCAGTACTGCTCGCCCGAGGGGCTGACAGTGGAGTGCGCGTCAAAGACGGCGCCGTAGAAGAGGTTGAAGACGTTGCCGGACACGACGGGCGACAGGGTAATGAAACCCCAGTTCTGCGACAGGGCGTGGATGCCAAAGGACTCGGCGACAATGGAGGGGAAGACGCCAAAGAGGAATCCGTAGCCGAGACCCGACAAGCCGGACACGAGGCCGAGGAAGTGTGGGTTCTCAATGTAGATGGCGCACAGCTGGGCCAGGACAAAGATTCCGGCCGCAAAGGCGAGGCACCAGACACGGCTGGCATGGAGATGCTTAACCAGGAAATCAGATCCGACGCCTGCTGATTAGCATACACACAAACAGTAAGAAGGAGGAAAAGAGAGAGAGGGAGAGAGACATACCACTGAGGAGGCGACCGGAAAAGCTGCCGATGGAGAGGATAGAGACGTGAATCTGCTGGTGGGCAACAAGAAAGGCGTCGTCGACGGTCGGGTCGTAGTGCTTCCACAGCGCATTGGCGTCGTGTCCGATGTTGCTGTTGGTCAGTATACACATAAATATACATGATTATACAGAGAAGAGAGTGAAACCTACTTGATGCTCATCAGGCCAATGCCGGCCAGGATGCCCATGATGGCAAAGAACTGCCAAAACTCCACGTTGCGCAGTAGTGCCCAACCACGAATGTCTATACGGTGGGATCGATCCATATCAACACTGTTCTGCACCAAAACTTCGCCGGGCAGCGACGAGCTCACAGAGCTCTTCGACATGAGAGAAGACGTCTCGTCCATGGGGTCTAGGTCGGCATCCTCCGAGGCAATTGGCGCAGAGAAAACACCACTGGAAGCGGAGGCGGAAGCAGTGGCAGTGGCAGACGACGACGAGCTGCCGGCGATGCTGTCCATGTTTTGGATAGTGGCATAGCTGATGTCCTTGGGCGGCGGCGGCGGCGGAATATCGCCGTCGGCATTCTTCGCACCTTTGCCCGCTGCACCTGCTGCTCCCGCACCCGCTCCGGTGCCGTCTGCGTATGCGTCTCCGTCTACTTCGTCTGCATAAGGCGTGCCGTCATCGAAATTGTTTGCGGAAGACCTACCAGGTTCGTCGGGAGAGGAAATGCGGCCGCGTCCGCTGCTGTGCCTCAGAGTCGACGAGGCTGCCGATGATGCCGACGCCGCGGCCTTGGCCTCTTCTGAAATGGTGCGACGCAGCTGCTGCGAGTCGTTGAGGCCGCTGTCGTCGCCGGCGGAAACCGAGTGGTAGTGCTGGACATGGCTGTGCGGCAGCACGCGCAGGAAAAAGAAGCCGATAAAAGTCATGCCACATGTGCCAATGGCCAGCAGCAGCAAGAAGGCGCTGGTGTCGCCGGGCACGATGAACGAGCCAAAGGCGGAGAAGAAAAAGGCGCTCAGGCCAAAGGCGGCGAGCGGGAACGCGGTGGCTGTGCCGCGGTGGTGTGGCCAGTTGAGGGCCGAGGTCTTGACGGCAGCGGCAAACGCCATGCAGCCACCGAGGCCGGTCAGGTAGGACACGAGACACAAGAAGGCGACGGAGCCCGAGCCGGAGTCAAAGGCGATCTTGATGGGGTAGTAGCCAAGGCCAAGCAGGATGGCGCCGACAATGACGGCCGGACGGGGACCCTTGGAGTCGATGACGATACCGATGGGGACGCCCATGGAGTACATGCCCAGGTTGCCGGCAAGACCGATGAGGTTGGACTGTGTGGCCGACAGATGCAGCTTGTCGGCAAACTGCGGCGCCCATGCGGAGTAGACATACTGGAGACAAAGGTTAGACAGGCGCATGATGCAACGAGGGACAGCAAGCAGTGACAGTGCCAGCGACAGTGACAGTGCCAGCACAGCGGCAACGTACATTTGTTCCACAGGCGAGAGAGATGGCGGTGGCCGCGACGCTGGATATGATGCGCGCCCTGCGGACGGCCTGGTCGTGCATGCTGGCGGTGGGTGGATGTTGTGATAGATGCAAATTGTGAAGAGTATAGAGGGCGTGGAGAGAGAGGCGGTTAATATAATAGCGATAGATGGAGGGGTGGTGGATCGATAACAAGCTCCGATGCGACGTTCAATCAATCAAATGAGAAGTCGGGCTTTGGGATGGCTGCCGAATGGGGGGGTCGTAGGAGGTTGAAGACGAGACGGATGGCCTGAGACAAAGAGGACAAAAGACGGTATAGAAGAAAGACACGGTTTCAAGAGACAGTCGAGAGACAGTCGAGACACAGGCGACGAGCAATTGGCGGAAGACGATCAGCTCCTCGGCGATGCACGTTGTCGGATGCACGTCGAGATAGGGCGACAGAGTGGATGCTGATATGGGAGATAGCCGATCGTCGATAATGCTACTCGAAGCAGAAAGTATCTTATGTTCGTGTAGCGCGCGCGCGGAAAGACAAAGCAAAGCAGTCAACAGAGGCAGTCAAGAGATAGAGGTAGAAGAGAAGAAACAAAACGACGATGTGAGAAGACGAGACAAGACAAGGCAACAGAACAGCAAATCGGGAAAGAGAGGAAACTACGAAACACACACGTCGACGATAAAGAGAACACAGCTGAGGGTGGAGGGCAGGCGTGGCAGCTTGTGCCAGGTGCTCCTTCCCAAGATAGGTTAATCGGCACCCGGCCGCTGCAAGTGCTCTGGAGACCTGGAGGAATGGCACCTGTAAGCTGGCAGGAGGCACATTGCCAGGCGGCCGATACAGGAGTTGCGTCTTCGTCAGCCAATGCTGGGCCGCGTATTAGCCAGGAGAGCCCCATAATTAGTTCGCTACATAGTAATACATAGACGGAGAATATGCACTGCTATGCACTACTGCAGTCTGGGGCTTATCTTATCTCCTCTTATCTACCATAGACGGATGAGGAAGGCGAGCCGCCGGTAAATATAAAACACAAGGTCTCATGCGATGCACGTGACTGGTGACCAGGAGTCACGTGTGGGATGAGCCGCAGCAACCAGCAACTAGCAACATACCATGAAACATGACGACAGTCTCCACAATTAGCGGCCATTCCGGTCTGCCTTGCCCGAGTTGGGCGGCTGGCTGCGCACCACTCATCATCATTATCATCATCATCATCATCATCTCCATCTCCGTCTCTTGCCTCGACACCAACTATCAACTTGAACGCGCCGGTCGCATCGGAACGGAGACGCGCATTTCGTATTCTCAGAAACTGCTTCGCTATCCAGCAGCAAATCCAACACCACCACCTAGAGGACACCACGATGGGCGCCCTCCTCTCGATCCCCTTCTTGGCCGTGCCGAGCGTCACGACGGTATGCTCCCAACAGACACCGATAGACGCCTGCGCCTAGAATGTGCAGACTGAATACTAACTTGGACAGCTCGTGTCGTTTGCGGCCAGCTGCTGTGGCGCGGCGACGTGCTCCATGGTGTGCAGCGCCTGCGGCAAGTGCGGCAATAGTGTCGCAACCCGTGTCGGCTATGCCCTCATCCTGCTCATCAACTCGATCCTCGCGTGGATCATGGAGACGCCGTGGGCCATCAAAAAACTCGAAGGGCTCATGCTCGACTACGTCAAGATCAACTGCCCGACGGGCCAGTGCTACGGCTGGCTCGCGGTGCACCGCATCAACTTCGCCCTCGGCCTCTTCCACCTCATCTTTGCCGGCCTGCTGATTGGCGTGTCGTCGTCGAAGCAGCCGCGCGCGGTTCTGCAGAACGGCTACTGGGGACCCAAGATCATCGCCTGGATTGCGTTTATTGTGCTGTCGTTCCTGATCCCCGACGAGTTCTTTGTGTTCTGGGGCAACTACATCTCGCTGTTTGGCGCCATGCTCTTCCTCATTCTGGGCCTCATCCTGCTGGTGGACATGGCGCACTCGTGGGCCGAGTACTGTCTCGAGCAGATTGAGAACAGCGAGTCGCGCGTCTGGCGCGTCGTGCTGATCGGCTCGACGCTGGGCATGTACATTGGCTCGATTGTCATGACTGTGCTGCAGTACGTCTTTTTCGGCAAGGGCGGCTGCTCCATGAACCAGGCGGTCGTCACGATCAACCTGATCATGCTGCTTGTCGTGTCGGCGGTGTCGGTGCACCCGAGCGTGCAGGAGTACAACCCCAAGGCGGGCCTCGCGCAGGCCGCCATGGTGGCAGTCTACTGCACGTACCTGACCATGTCTGCCGTGTCGATGAAGCCCGACAACTCGGAGGACAAGCACTGCAACCCGCTGCTGCTGGCCCAGGGCACGCGCACGACGTCTGTCGTCATCGGCGCCATTGTCACGATGCTGACTGTGGCGTGGACGACGACGCGCGCGGCGACGCAGACGCTGGGTCTCGGCGGCAGCCGCAGCGGCGCCATCCGGCTGTCGGACGACGACGACGAGTACGACGAAGACTCGTACACGCACAGTCTTGTGACGCAGCAGCCTTCGCGCCGTGAGATGCGGGCCGAGGCGCTGCGGCGGGCCGTGGCCGAGGGCAGTCTGCCGGCCAACGCTCTGCTGTCGGACGACGACGACGACGACGACGACAGCGATGTTGCCGGCGGCAGCGGACGGCAGTCGGGCGACGACGAGCGCAGCAGCACGCAGTACAACTACACGACGTTCCACATCATCTTCTTCCTGGCAACGACGTGGGTGGCGACGCTGCTGACGATGAACTACGAGGACTCGACGCGGGACGGCGACTTTGCGACGGTGGGCCGGACGTACTGGGCGACATGGGTCAAGATTATCAGCTCTTGGGTGTGCTACATTCTGTACATCTGGACGCTGGTTGCTCCTGTCGTGCTGCCCGACCGGTTTGACTAGATGTGTTGGTGTTTTATTTTTCGTTTCTTTTTTTTCTTTGTTTCTTCCATTTTGAGTTTGTGACTGTACTACCCCTATGCGCTGCTTTTCATTTGTTCTACATTCCCTATTTGATTTGCATGTTCACCATTTGTATATATGCGCATTGCCTTACCGTACGATAAATTGTATCTTGGATAGTTGAATGTTATTTGCATCTTCATCGGTTTGTTAGTGTAGAATCCACCGAGCTGACACCAAATAAACTCGGCCTTGTTTTGATGATTGAAAGTCTGTTGGTGGCAAACATAAGAGACGACGTTTTGTTGTCGGGCTTCACTTCAAGTCGTACTTGACTTTCATATCAAAACCTACTTTCCTATCAAGCCCTGTTCGTTTTCTTTTGTTCGATACCCACTGTACTGGCTATGAGGACCCTACAAAGAAGTGCCGTCACATACAAAACACACCAAAATGGGGCTGTAACTCAGTGGTAGAGTGCTCGCTTTGCATGCGAGAAGCCTAGGGTTCGATCCCCTACTGCTCCAGTATCTTTTCAAGGATTAAATTCTTTTGTTTTCTGCAGCTACACCATACTTTTTGTCCCTACTTCATTTCACCTGGCATTTGGATTCTTTTTCCTTTTCTACAAATACATGCCTATTTTTGCGAACCCTTTCTACTGATGTAACAAATAGTCCGCAGTATAATTCATTTAAGGTGCCGTGGCAGTCCTGTCACACAAATGGCTAATCATAAATAGACTGATGCAACAGGTCTGCGCATCTAGTCGACAAAGTAATTCACTTCTGTAAACTGCACTTTTTCAGTCTCCGGTCTAGTCGATCCACCTGCTATATATGATTGGCCGCTTGTGATTTCGACAACGTTATATAGTAATTAGAAATGAGCATTGAAGGATATTTGCGAGCATGTTCGAATCGACATAAAAGACCGTCGTCGTCCTGGCTAGTTTTTTTTCTTTTGTTCTACTTTCTTCACTCTTCCTCTCTTCATCTCGTCTGTTCTCTTTTTGCCAACACCTTTCTCACGCCCTTCAACACCCAGAGCATCTTCCTTGCCAACATGTCCTCGTCTTCCAACACCGCCCAAGGCCACACGAGTGGCTCGAGGTTTGTTGTTTTATGCTGTCTTCTCATATTCCTGCCCAGGTCAGGTGATCCATGCCCATCACCTCAGTCAAATTATACTCAACTTCTTAAGCACAGCTCATCGTGCTTTCTGGGATGCTACGGCCTTACGACTACGCGATTATCCTGCAAACCATGCCGCTGCGTGTGCATTGCCTCTACCTCTTATCCATTCTAGATCTGCTTCTGTACTTGAGGATTCTTTTCAATTCTTTATTTCTTTATAGTTATCTGCTTTATTTCTTTATAGTTATCTGTGCTTATTTTCCATGCCAATTCACTCTCTATTTTCTTTGTGTTGCTGTGTGTTCAAGCTGCTTTCCCTCTGCCGTTGCTGATACAAGCCTACATAGCCAGACCCTCCAACAAGAGTCGCACAATAGTGCCAGTCCCGACCCGACAGAGACGCACACTATTAGCACTACCACCTCCCTCTCGTCGTCGACAACGAACGAGTCGGCCCAGACCACCCCCATGCTCAACACTTGGCTGTATGCCACTAACATCGACAACGTCACGGTTTCCGAGACTATGTGCGCCGCGTGGCAGCTCGAGCTGGACCACAACCGATCAAGTGTGTATACTCGTATAGACACTGTTCACACTGTATGCCTTATGGCGATTTGCTCTTGGGTCTCCCTATTGGTTTAAACTGGTTTTAAATTGGCATGTGGCAGTTATACTGAACTTTTGGGTCTGTTAACTTTGCGATTTGCTATTTGTGCACTGTTCAAAAAGCATATATACTCAAATAAAATACATGGCTTTTATTGATGCCAAACCCCAACTAATTGTCTTTCGGTGTGACAAACTGACAGATGATAGCAGAATAATATGGTGTCACTCGACAGACCCAGTTCCCGGTTCCTGGGTACTTTAGGTGGTACACCTGGTTTCACTTACTACCCGAGTGTGAACCACTACATATTACGTAGTACATACTATGTATGCCAAAAATACGATCGCCATCGACCCGCTCAATAAGCTTTAGCTACTATAAATGCCCCATCTGCCCCAGTATATTTAGTACATATCCTGTGCGGCCAGCAGCTGCGCGCAATTATGGCGGGGATTTTGCAGCGTCTGGTAGAGCTGCCTTTCATAGTGGAACCGCCGCAGCATACCGACGTGTGTGGTGGTGATACTTGCAGGCGCGGTATGCAGCAGCCGCGCAGCGCAGCCGAGCCGGGTGAGCCAAAACTGCCAAAAACAGCCGCCGGGGACGCCTCAATAATATTGTACAAAATCTGCAGAGTTGGAGAATGTCAAAGAGCCGCCGCTCTGGCTGCTGTTGACGGGCGGCACGAACCCTTTCTCTCTGGGCAAAGGCGGTACCTGACAGGTGATGGATCAGGCTTGCATATGCACGTATAAAGCGAATGGCCTGCCGTAGCAAGTGGTCGTCGGCATGCCGCTGGGCTGAACAGGCAGGCTGGTATTAGCACCAACACGAGACGAAGCCGGGCATGCGAAAAGACAGCAGTCGACCGGATTTTGGCGATGTGGGCATGGAGAGCGTCGATGTGCGAGCTGGATTCCACAGTGGTGAGGTCGAGATACGAGTTCGGCTCTTCGATGACTGCGCACTAGAGTTCGGCCTGTTGCTGTTTGAGCGTGTTTGATGGCATTCCCTTGTCGGCTGGCCCAGCAAATATTCCTAGACTTTGAGGAACTCTGGATTGTGTCATGGCAGTCGTATCATATTGTATCCTAATGGTCGCGACAATGAAAACAGGGCTAACGAGAGAGTGCACGATATCTGAAAAACAGGGCGGGGTCGATGCTTGACCAATAATCTAAACGCCTGAGAAACGCCTTGATACATATATACATAGCTTACCGCTGCGGCTTGGACCGTCCGCATCCAACAATTAATTGCATCTCGCTCGTGTCCGCTACCGCATTTCGTTCCTGCCTTGCCAGGCTTAGTCAGAGACTGCCTTTTGCCCTTCCATTTACTGGCCTCTTGCAGCAGGCTGTCGGATATCAACCGCTGGTTCATGAGGTGCTATTCTGTTCCCTGAAAACCGCCTGCCGGCAAAGCTACACTTCAGCACCGTTGGCACTAATATTTGGAAAAGCCGCCTCCTTCTCCTTTGTGCCACTCTCAAACAGCCGACCCTGACTTCAAGGTCTGCCCGCCGCTGTTCTACCTCGAGCGCTGCTTCGTTCTTCGCCGAAATATGCCTGCGGCGGGCTGCCGGTGCAACAGAGTACATCATGTATTTGAGGCTTGTTCCTATGGGCGTATTGGCTATCTACCGAGGAAAGTCAAAGCCCGCATCGATGACTTTAAGCGCCAGGAATTCGTCGTGGCTTTGGTGCCATAGGACACAGCCTGCAGTGCCTGTCAGTACAATGGCATGGGCAGCGTTGGTATCGCTAGTGACACCGGGGTCGCCCTTCTTTGCACATCCTTTCATGACTCGGATCTAGGAGTGCACGCGCAACTCAAAAGGAGTTTGGGTGAATACGCCTGCCTCTTTCCGTTTTATTAACAGTTCGCTCCTGGCCGACTGGGCGACACTCAGGATCTTTCACCAGTGCCCTACACGGACACAGACCTCGACGTCTTCAGGGGATTTCAAGTGAGGCTGGAGAGCCGAGGCCGGGCCCTCGTGATTCGGCGTGTTGGGGTTTTGGTATCGCCGTCTGCATCCCGGCGCCGCAGCCTCGGTGTATCTTGGTTTTGTCTACACAAGGCTGACATCTTGCCGGCTTTCTTGATGGGTGTTCATGACTGCTTCTTCGAAGACTTGGTTGATGCTGTATTGCGTCCCATTATGCCTCGCGACTCTGGCAGTAGGCCACAGTTTAGAAAATACCTTGAGCACAGAAGACAGCTGCTTCTTGCAGGCCCGAGTCTTGAGAGCTTGTTCGTCAACACCTGATTTTGTCAAAGGTCTGTGGAAGGCGTTGTTCATACATCATCCTAGCTGCATGGGGATTGACAGAATCACATCTTGAGGGCGTACCGTAGAACGACTTGTCGTATAGATCGGCGCGGAAGTGCAGAGTGAAGATGACATTCTGACAGTGTCCGAAAGAAAACGAGCTGGATGAACATGAAAACAATATAACCAATATAGGCCGGTATCGTGCAATGCAATGGCAACACGCCGCACTCACACATTACTACTTATCTATCGTGTACCACATTCCACGCAAACGCACAGAGACCCGTGTTTGTTATAGTTTCAGTAAAAACAAAAACAAAAATCAAGTCCATCAGGCTGCAAGTTCTTATAATCCATCGCCTTATGGTCCGCTGCACATTAGTCCAACGGGCTGTTGACAGGCCCCACTTTCCAGCGCTTATTGTACGATGCAAGCGTCGCCGTGTAAGTCCCTCTGAACATTAGACGAGATGGACTGTGCTTTGAGAAGTGCTGAGCGGTAAGTACAAGTCGCAACCAAAGTAGCTGCTGTAATCTAGGAACCCAATTTTGTTGAAAGAGACTGCTGTTCCACGAGAATCATGCGCTACTTTAGGAGCCCATCCATGTAGAGCAGATGGTTTTGGGAAGAGAAATTGCCCACCGAGTAGCGTATGCATGGAACGCGTAGAAGGCGCAGAACACGGAGCAGGCGGATGCTGCTGAACACGTTGGGCATCGGAACGTTCGGAACAGCCAGACTGTCAACATTGTCAATACTGATTGTGCGTTGCCATTCTAGATGGTAGCAAGCCCTGTGCGGCCAGCCAGCATCTGCATCCTTCTGCTGCTTGGCAAAGCCGTGATATAAAAATAAAAGATATAAAGGGACACCTGCAGGACCAAGCCTCAACTAACGGTCGGCAGCGGTAGGGGACAAAAATAAACACATACTATGTATTACATTGCATGTGCACCATACTATGTACTATGTAGTTGCTCTTAGGTAGTTTGGTGGCTTGGTGAATATCGACTGGCCCGCGACCCAATCCTAGTCCAAGTGCAGTTTTAAGAGCCTGTGAGAGAGTTTTCAGGAGCCGCCAAGCAAAGGTAACAACGCTATGTGCTTAATTCAACTTCACAGCCAGCACGGTTTGCTCTTGGTAGGGTGACAGTCTGGCACAAAGAGCCCATTGTTCTTCTACTATGTAATACCATGGTACTGATAGATGCTTAGTCTGGGGGAAGCACTGGACAGGGGAAGTGGAGAGTAGTGAATCCTTCTACATAGTAATTACAGCATGTACTTATGTATGTGGTATGAATCCTTCGGGCTGTACATAGTAGAATAAGTCTGCCTGATAACAGACTGGGTAAGAGGTCTTGCGAGGAGGCATGCAGTGAAGGCTTATTCAAGCAAGGCTGGCCGAGAAGAACGGCGCGAAGGAATCGTACAACGCGACACTGCGCTCACTTGCCTAGCTGACCGGCTGCTCTTTTATGCTTAGTGTGCGACTCTTTTCTGGAACAACTAGATCTGTCGACTGATTCACAGTATCACTTTAATAGGCGCCGTTGATACGTACGCTGTCATGTTGACAACCGGCCGTTGACCCAGTCACCTCTTCACCTCTACTACGGAACTACATACTGAATGCTACATCCTGCATACATAGTACTACGCCGTAGAGACCAACAATGGACCGCGGTCTGGAATCATACAATCTACCGCTGTCGATCAGATCAGATCATCCTAGGATCGTTCAGGATCATATCTGCAGGATTCGAATCCTAGGACTTGGCAACTACCGGCACTAGGTTAAGCTCGACAACGGCCAACAAGAAAGAAAATATAGAAAGAAGAAGAGAAAAAAAGGTACGATATACGATGTACATCACTCATTATTCTTTGCATACCTGCATACATATACACAATAGTACGGTCCAATGCCATCGCGCTTGGCGATTTCGCTACCTGACCTTTCCTTACTGAGACGACCGACGTCGCTTACACCTCGCGATGCTACTGCGATGCTACTGCGACGCAGGCGTCTAAATCATATAGAAAAAAGAGGCCTTCTCTACTCTGTACGATGCCAATCTTATACTTTCGGTGAGGATTTATCGCCTGCCTCGTCCGAAGGATTCTTGCAGTTTTGCGCTGGCGACGCTGGGCGCAGGAGACGCCGTCTCTGCACCGTCTTTGACTGCATCCTTGGAGATACTGTACCCTGCGCAGCTCAAATGTTGCAGAACGATATAGGTAGTGTAGAAGGATCAAGTGAGCACATAAATTATGGTAATCACATCATCCGTGAGTATGGATGGACGGACGGAAGAAAATTCTATAAATTGGACTGCATGGCCGCCTGCCAACAGAAGCTTGCCCGATCATCGCCCAACGCCTGCTCTCCACGCCCTCTGCGCACCTCCTCCCTTTATTCATCTTTTTTTTTTTTGTTCTTCTAATTCTTGAGCATTTTTAATTTTTCCCTTCCCTACAATGCGCTTCTCACTGCAAGCAGTCGTGGCGGCTTTGGCTGCCTCGGCTGCGGCAGCCCCCGCCGCGATGCCCATGTACGTGGCCAACGGCACAGAAATTGTCACCAGCCCGCTCCACGACCACCAGCACTTTAGCCGCGCCGATGCCCAGGACTTTTTCTTGCGCATCATGCCCTTTGGTGCTTCCATCACCTTCGGTCTCACGTCTCCCGACGGCAACGGCTACCGCAAAGGTCTTCGTCAAGCCCTGCGGTACGCTGGCTGGAAGGTCAACATGGTCGGCGGCGTCACCTCTGGCACCATGAATGATAATGTATGTCTGCAAGCTTCCTACTCAACTTGTCAACTCCTTTCCTCGACGACAGCTAACAGACAAGGACAACGTCGGCTGGCCAGGTTTTCGCGTGGACCAGATGGTGAGCCAGGCAAAAATCCAGATCCCCCAGTGGATGCCCAACGTCATCCTCATCAACTGCGGCACCAACGATGCCGTCCAGAACAACGCCGTTGACACCACTGGCGAGCGCATGGCGGCCATTCTCGACTACATGTGGGAGGTCCTGCCCGACACAGTCATTGTTCTTTCCACGCTTCTCACTCAAGAGCCCAACCCGGCCGGCGTCGAAAACATCAACAAGCAGTACCGCTCCCTTGTCTCGCGTCTCCAGCGGGACGGCAAGAAGATTGTCCTTGCCGAGCTTGACGACGGCTGGATCCCCCTGAGCGAGCTTGTCGATGGCATCCACCCCAACGAGGTCGGCTACATGAAGATGGCCTCGCGCTTCTACCAGGCCATCACCATTGCCAACGACCTCAAGTGGCTCAAGGCGCCCGTCGAAACAGGCATCTCCGACTCGGCCTTTGTCAAGGACACCACCTGCTACAAGTCCCTTGGCAGCTCCACGGGCGATCCGCGCTCGCCCCAGCAGGTCATGTTTGCGCTGTCACCCATGATCGTCGACGACGGCCCCTACAAACACTCAAGCGTAGGACACGGCAGCATTCTGACAGGCGAGCTCGAAAAGAACCAAAAGGTCTGGTTTGCCCAGCTGGTCAATGTCAAAAATGTCCCCCGCAAGGACGCCCTCGACGAGCTCGTCTACTCCCAGGCCGGCAAATTCTACATGCGCCTCAACAACGGCGGCGGCTCATTTGGCGCTCCTGTCCAGCTCACCACCAACGTCGACTGCGATGCAGATGGCACGCGCTTTGGTGATCTTAACAACGACGGCCTTGACGACTACTTGTGTCTTAACTCCAAGGGCAAGCTCACTGTCGCACTCAACCGTGGCGGCAACCCCCCGAGGTTTGAGAATGTCGGTGTCGTCCACCCCGAGTTCACGGGCGACTACACGCGCCTCATGGTGCGCCTGGCCGACATCGACGGCGATGGCCGCATCGACTATTGCATCATGAAAGACTACGCCATGAACTGCCAGCGCAATGGCGGCAACGGCGATACGCCCGCTTTCTGGCAGGACCTCGGCAGCAGTGTTCCTACCTTTACTGACCACAACAAGCGAGAGCTTGCCGGCGTCATGTTGGGCGACATTAATGGCGACTTTAAGTCGGATTTCATGTACATGGCCGAGGATGGCATGATCTTCACCATGGTCAACCAGCGTGGTGACGGCAAGAGCCTTAAGCCATTCTGGTTCGATGTTGGCATGACGCACCCGGGCATGGGTGAGCCCTCGCGCGACCGCGTCAAGCTAGGCCGCATCTACGGCTCCGGTCGCCTGGACTATGCCTACTTTAAGTGCACCGAGACAGAAGACGATGGCACGTGCCACTATGAGATGCGCGTCTGGGAGAACAAAGGCGCTGGCGGCACATCGCAAAAGGGCGACGGCGTCTTCTTCTGTGACATGACCGACTCCGGCAACGACGACTACATCTTCAGCAACATGGCCGGCGATCTCACTATTTTCCGCAACCAGAACACCCCGCCTGCGACCGCCAACACGGCATGGGACGAGCACCGCACTGTGCTCAAGACTGGCGTCAGCCGCAAAGATCTCCAGTTTGGCGACTGGAACGGCGACGGCAAGTGCGACGTTATTGCCACAGACTGGGGCACGGGCGCAACCTATGTTTGGCTCAACCAGTACGACCGCGCAAACAACAAATTTGCCTTTGGGCCCAAGACGCGCGTGGCTACAGGCGCGAGCTGCAGCACTGGCCGCGGCGTGGGCGACTATGATCTTGGCGTGCGCTACGCCGACCTGGACGGTGATCGCCGTGTTGACTATCTCTGCATGGAGCTCAACGGCCGCACCACCGGCTGGCTTAACAAGGCCGACGAAATGAAGTCGCTCGGCCAGGTGAAGAAGTCGGAAAACTATGACCGTGCTAACCACCGTTTTGCCGACGTCAATGGCGATGGAAGAGCCGATTTCATGTGGGTGGACAAGTTCACTGGTGATGCCACCGTGTGGTACAACCTTGGCGATAAGCCGGATGGCGGCAGCAGCTGGAGCTGGTTTTCGCAGGGCAAGGCCTACTACGGCAACTCGCGCGGCCCCGACATGTTTTGGCCAAATCTGGGCGGCCTCGGCCGTGCAGACATGGTCAACGTGCAGCCCAAGACAGGCTACGGCTGGGTCAACTACAACACTTGTGGTTCGGCGTCGGGTGGATCTGGCAACGGTGATGACGGCGACATCGTGGATCCTGGCCTGCCCAAGCCTCCAGATGCCGGTGATAAGGGTGCAGCAAACGGCGGCGATTTTGTGTCTGCAGAGCCCAGCACTTGCGGCGGTGAAGTGTCGATCCCCAGCAACGCCAACTGGATCTTTGGAGCGTCCAACATGGAGTGCTCGGCCAACTGGGTGACGGATGCGACGTGTGTCCGCGGCGGCTGTGACTCGCAAGCTGACCGCTGGGATGGCGGAAATTGTGACGAGATCCTAGAGTGGGCTGTTGACAAATACCTTGGCTTTGGCGGCCAGGAGTGTGCCCCAATCTTTGCGCAGTGGTTCTCGGACGAGTTTCACGGCCCCGAGGGCTACAACTGTGCCTCGATGCTGTCCGACGGCTGCTCCGGCATCATCCAGTGCGACGACGTGCAGTACGCGCCCGGTGCATACTTCATCCTCAATTCTCTCACCCGCGTTCACAGTATCTTCCAGCAGGCATGGTTTGCCATTTTGGACCTCCAAATTGATGTCCAGGGCAACATGACGTCGGGTGCTTTCCTCGGCGCATTCAACCCTAAGAAGGACCAAAGAGATATGCTGGTCCTCAAGAGTATCATTGATTTGACAATGTTCTTTGCTGCGGGCATCTCTGCCGTGCTTTGGAACAAGATCATCATGGAATCAGCTACCTCGGTGGTAGGCACCAAGGGTGTGATGCAAGATTCATACAACGGTGGCGTGTCTTTCCTGTTCTCTCTTATGAAAGACAATATGGTGTTTGCCAACGACCAGACGAGTAAAGCTACTCAGATCAGCGTCGTTACCAGCATTTGGTTTTCCCAGATGCAGCGGTCGATCGAGGCGTCTCTGGCATCAGTTGTCAACGTCACATCCGAGACCAAGACTGTGCTGCCCTTGGCACTCAAAGGCGGCAAGTTTTTGCCTAACAACAACGTCGATCTGGACATGCAGGGCTTCTATGGCGATGCGCTGGCCATGTTCTACTCGGTGTTGATTCCAGTTGCTTGGAAACTGCCGCAGCAAAACTTCTATCCGTTTGTCGTCGAGACCGACGATAAGTGCACTAGCGATGACGATGTCGCCGTTTCCAGCCTCACCAAGAAGATGATGTCTGAAAAGGTCGCCAAGAAGGCGCTGCATTGTATCAATGGCCGCGCTTACTATCTTGTCAGCGCCTCGCCACGCGCCGAGTGCGACCAGGAAACCAACTGCGATCCCGGCGACATTGCCAAAGAGCTGCCGGGAGCCAACCGCGAGAACTTTGATAGTGGTCTCTGGGGCAGCGTCCGTCACGCCGACATTATTGAGTCTGTGTGGAAGTCGTGGAACCAGAATGAGCAGAGCAACGGCTGGTCGCCATACAACGAGACGAGCAAAGTGATGTCAGACCCCTTGACGTACTTTGGCGTTGGTGCTGGGGCTCCGTTCTTGTGGAACATCCCCTTCTGCGAGAGAGATGCCTTTGACGATGCCTACCAGAACATCGGTGTGCCACCCGATGACCTGTGGGACTCCTACCCGTGCCCGCAGAGCCGGGGCGACAATAAGGAGTATAGGATTCTGTAAAAGAGAGATGACGGTTGGAGGTTGTTGCTGGACGTTGTGAGTGCTGTTCAGATCTAGTTTTAATAAAGTTGCTTTGCGAATATTTTAGTAAGGTGAAGTGAGCTGTAGTTGCGAGAACATAATCCAATGCGAGACATGGCAACGAGAATAGTGAAAACAAGACGCAAGCAATAAATGTAAATGTGTGTAAATAGATGATAGATGGCTCGTGGCCTGGTAGTATAAAATCATTCCGCCAAAACGCCAGGATTCTTTTGAGAGTGACAGCATGAAACGCAAATAGAAACGCAAGAAAAAAAGAGTACAACGCAAACGTAGATAGATCAGGAAACCAAACGTTGTGCTCACTGCCTTTGCTTATTACGCAGTGGTGGCAGGGGCTGCTGCGACCGTGTTGGCCTGGAAGCCGTTAATGGAGAGGGTAACAGCACCGGCCTGGACAAGCTGTGTGATTGTTAGTCATGTTTTGAACTGCGGTTGTCTTCCGCTCTCGTTAGACAAAAACTTACTGCACGCTGGAGATCGTCAACCAGATCGTTGGCGTCCTCGATGCCGACACACAGACGGATAATGTCCTCGGGCATCTGGCGCTCCTGGCGCGTCTTGGCGTCGATGCTGGCGTGGCTCATCTGGCAGGGCATGCTGATCAAGCTGTTGACACAGCCAAAGCTGACGCTGATACCAAACAGCTGGGTGCCCTCCACAATGCGCTCGGACAGTGCCGGGTCGCCGGTCTCAAACGACAGCACGGCACCAGCACCGCGCGCCATGGACCAGTGCAGATCGTACTGGGGGTGCGACTTGAGGCCCGGGTACCGCACCTTGAAGCCGTGGCTCTCGAGGTACTCGGCGATAACCTGTGCGTTGGCCTGCTGCTTCTCCATGCGAATGCCGAGCGTCTTGACACCGCGCATCAGCAGGAACGAGTCGTTGGGAGACAGGCCGCAGCCGGTCGAGTTGATCATAAAGTACAGGTCGTCGCCCAGCTTCGAGTCGTTGACGGCAATGATACCAGCCATGATGTCGTGATGGCCCGACAGGTACTTGGTGCCAGACTCGTAGGTGATGTCGGCGCCCATGTCAAGCGGGTTGGCCAGCATCGGCGACAGCATGGTGTTGTCGACAACGACGAGCGCCTTGGGGTTGGCCGCGTGTGCTGCCTTGGCGATTGACGGGATGTCGACGATCTTGATGAGGGGGTTTGTTGGCGTCTCGAGTAGGACCATGGCCGTCTTCTCGGTGATGTGGGGGATGACAGAGGCAACGTCGGTGGTGTCGACGTGGCGCACGATAATGTTCTGCTTGTTCTTCAGGTACGTGAGCAGGCGGTTGGTGCCGCCGTACAGGTCATCGCCAGTGATGACCTCGTCGCCGGGAGACAGCAGACGAGTGATGACGTCCAGTGCACCCATGCCCGAGCCGACGGCCAGCGCGCGGTTGGCGTTCATGATCTTGGCCATGTGGCGTTCCAGGTGAGTGCGTGTTGGGTTGCCGGAGCGGGTGTAGTCGTACTCGCCGCCGCCAGTGGCCGACGACTGCTTGAATGTGGCTGACTGGTAGATGGGGATGCTGGAGGAGCCATACTGGTCCTTGGTCTCGGTGTAGACAAGCTCGGTGGCCAGGGCATAGCGCCGGCGGCCGTTGGACGGGCTCGAAGGGGTCGGCGATGGGGGCAGGTCGACACCCGCGAGCACCTTGTTGGTAGGCTTGTCGGTCATTTTATAATATGTGATTGTGGTGAAAGAGAGGTAATAGAAATATGGAGAGGTAGACAAGAGAGGCGTCGAGATCTAGAGAGTCAGGAAGATGTCCTGGGGATGTCGCCGGCAAGATTGGAGTGACTCACGGCAGGTAAGAGCCGACGGGTTGAGTGAGCAAAGGAATCGATTGGAAGAGCAAACGATTAGAGAAATCCCCGTGTTGAAAATGGGAAGGCTGTTGAAGAGTTGATGGGAGGAAAGAAGAAAGTAAAGAAGCAGAGAGCAAGACAAGAGGAGGTGAACAGACGATACGAGGGATCGAGAGGGGGATATACAGCCGGTTTAGTATTGTAGAACTAGGAAATAAAACTGGGGAAGATGGATGGCGGGCCAAGAGGACAGGAACGCAGGGACAATCCGTCGACCAAAAAGAACCATGGAAACGGGACAAGATGTTGTTGAGCTGCAAGTTGCAAGACGTGCTCGAGAGGCAATTGCCGGGATGCAGTGTTTCCCTCTGTATTCAGAGTATGCTGTTTACTTAATGCAGTGACCGACCGCTCTTTTCCCGTTTGTAAGGATTTGTTGTGACGCAGTTCGACGACGTTCCGCCCGTCGCTCCTTCCTCCAGAGTCAATTAGAGTCGACGAATCCATTTCTCCTCTCGGTCGCACTTGCCGCCATTGAGATAATTGCCGATGCGCGGAGGGCTGTCATTGGCATACCGATGGGGCTACTAGATCCTCGCCGTGTTACAGTGCTTTTTGTGGTACAAGAGGGGTACCTTTATTCACATATAAATATACTCTAAATAGAGGTACCACGCTAAGCACGTGCCCTACAAAATTCCGTCCCAAATGACGTGCTCGCATTTGGCCGCCGACGCCCACCGTCGACCCGCCCGCAAAAAAGGCTCTGGCGGCCATTTGACCGTCAGATGTTAGTCATCACTACAGAAAAGCTCTTAAACTAAGACCTTATCCACTGTATTAAAGAGGTTTTCCCCAGGCCTTTAAGAGCTTACGGAATATAGCCGTTTTGGGCCGTCCCACACTTCAAACGTCAGTCGACACCACAAAGATTCTCAATCACAACAAAAGCGAACGCGGTCGCCGTTGCAAGTGGTGAAACGTCCCAACGCATCGGCTGAGACCCTGTCTATTTCTATATCGTATATAATAACATTAAGGCCTTGATTATTGTTCCAGCATCGGCGTGCCTGAGGCCCGACCGCAAAAAAAACAACGGACAGACCAAGCCAAGCATGATACATAAATGAGAGAAGATTAGAAACCCGCATAATCAGAGAGAAAATGACGATTGAGCAACAAGCTGAACAGCAAATAAACAACGCCCGCCGGTGATGATGAAATGCAAAGACAAAAATAAAAAAGAGTAGAATATGGCGTCTGCAGAACTCCTTGTGATAATTTCCAACAAATGCAACTTTCCTGAACAAAAGTATCCGAGGCCAAGACTCAAGTGCAGTAACACTTTACTGCACCGCCTCGGCCCGATCTTTCTCATCCACAATGTCCTCGTACTCATCGTTGTCGTCGGCAGGTGCATCTGCAGCTTGGGGCCGGCTCTTGCTGCTGCTGCCGCCCGTCGTGGACTTGCTTGGCCGCTTGGCGCCCGACTGCCGGCGGTATGCCTTGCGACGCTGGCTCATCTCATCGCCTGCGGAAATGACGGCGCCTTGGCTCGCCTGTGTATCGGTCGCAGAGTCCGTCATGGTGGTCGGGATCCGGCCGAAAAAGTCTTCGGTACGGATACCGCGCAGATCGGCTGGATTGACTCTGTTGGGGGTCCGGCCCTTAGCGTGCTGCTCGCGCACATACTCGCGCATTGGCATCATGGCAGCATCGCGGCACATCTCCTTGATGTCGCTGCCTGACATGCCATCGCTGACCTTGGCCACGAACTCGAGGTCGCAGCTCTCGTCGCGCTTGGTCTTGCCCAGAATGAGCTGCAGGATGCGCCGCCGCTGATCAAGGCCAGGCAGGGTAACAGTAAACTTTTTGGGCATACGGCGCAGAATCGCCTCGTCGATATCGTGGATGCGGTTCGTTGCGCCAAGGACAACAATGCGCGAAGGTGTGCCGGACTTGTCGGATGACGTCAAACCGTCCCACAAGGTCATGAACCTATTTATTAGTTATTACTCCATACTCGACTTATAAAGCTATAAAAGCAGACAACTTACTCGGCCTTCACCATGCCGCTTGCCTCGTGCTCGCCGCTGCGCCGGGTGCCTAGCACAGCATCAATCTCGTCAATAAAGATGATGGCTGGCTGCAGCTTCCGGGCCAGCGAAAAGACGGCGCGCACCATCTTGTTCGAGTCGCCATACCACTTCTCTGTCAGCGTTGAGATGTGCAGGTTAATAAAGGAAGCGCCGCTCTCGTGTGCCAGTGCCTTGGCCATCATCGTCTTGCCGCATCCGGGAGGGCCGTACAGGAGAACACCTGAAGGCGGCGACAATAATGGCCCTGAGTGTGCATAGAGCTCGGGAATTGTAAGAGGGTAGATGACGGCCTCTCTGAGCTCGTCGATAATGTGCTCAAGTCCGCCAATGTCGCTGAAGCCGACCGAGATGTCCTGTGGCGGCACCACCTCGAGTGCGATCATGCTCTCGTACTCGTTGAGCTCCAGGTCCTCGGGCTTCAAACCTTCCAGGTGACTCATCCTGACATTGCCATCGCTGTCCTCGCCCTCCCCGCTGCCGTTGTGACCATCCTCTCTGGATTTTAGGAGTCGTCGCAGGTTCTCGTGCGCCTTGAGGCGGGCTTGGTCGTGCTTCTTCTTTTCGGGGTCGAGATTGGCTGCAAACGAGCTGAGGACGTTGTTGGCGAGGAAATAAAGCGTGACGCCCTGTAGAGTTAGCATAAGCACTCGCTGGAAGAGGTTGCACGCCCAGAGACTATGCATGTGACGATACCGAGACAAGAGGGGCTCACCATTCCAACGACGAGGACCAAGTCCGCGGCATAGTCGCCGAACCGTTTTCTATCACCCATCGCCGCGTGTGTGCTGGTGGTTGATGTAAGTAAGAGCGTCAACCTGATGAAGATTCAGAATATCTCCAAAGTAGCCGGGGGCGGCAGCACTAGAAAGCCGCTGGTTTGATGGGGTACGCCGTGTCGTGGTGCGCGTGCTGTGCCGAGCTGATCGTTAATCAATCGAAATGGGGTTTGTTTGGGGCACGCTGTCGGCTCGAGGCGCCAGCTGGTGCCTGTGACAGTGGGGCTAATCCCGATCGGGCGGCAACTCGGCATGTCTGTTTTCAACTATTGTACTTTGTAGACATCAAGCTCATACTCGTCACATGACTGGTTATTTGTGGGTCGTTTATTGGTAATCCGTGCAGGCAAGAACGCGACACTTTGCCGGTCGCCACCTGCCTGGCAAAGAGGAGAAATCCCTTCTGCGCCTTCCATATCTGTGTCACTGCCATCTGTCACCTTCTCTTCTCCATCACCCCTTCATTTCCTCTCTTTTACACATTCAACCGCGAACCCTTCCCCCCTTTCAGACCATTCCTCCATCATCACATTCATCTCGACAACACCATCGTGCTCTTTTGTCGATCTGTGTTTCTACACCTGTTCGATTGTAGAGTATTTGACCCTTCGCTCATCGGCCGAGTTCCCTGTATCGAGGCATCTCGACACTTCGACATCTCGCCATCGCATCGCTTCCATCCGTTCATCGTGACAGGCTCGTCTCTCGGCCTTGACGACCTATTCCCATTTCGCGTATCCCGCGCCGCGCCCGTGCAGCCCTCTATCGTACTCGACGCGAGCCGGTACTAACCCACAGTTGCCCTAATCCAAGAGAGACGTCAAGACGGAGTGGTTTGCGTCTTGTTGCTTCATCGACGGATCAGTATCATTGAGGAGACTAGAAGAAGAAGAGACAAGAAAGACAGGGATACAGACGGACTAGCAGACAGTTAGAAAGGAGAAAAGAATCGAAAAGCTGCTTTTTTGCGTGGGGGTTGACAGACTTTCATACAAAACACAGCGCGTTCCTTGTTTCTCTCCCTTTCTTCGTGCCTCACGGTCCTCTTGATACTTTGCCTCTTTTTTTGTTCCATCACCTTCTCGCATCTGTCTTCAATCTTTGTGTCTTTGTCGCCGTTTGTTTGTTTCTGCTCGTCGTTCTCTGGCTACGTTGTGTGCCTGGACGCCTTTGTACTTTTCTTTGACATTCATTGATCTTTATCTGCATTTGCATTGTTTTCTTTCACGATTCTTTTTTATCATTTTTCTTCACCCATTCATGAGTATCTTCAAAGAATTGATTTGACCATTCCATAACTTTTTCACACTGAAGCAAGAAAAGAAGACAAGGGAAAAGCTCATAACTGTTGGAAACAAAAGTTGTCGAGCGGGAAAGAAAAGAAAAACACCCCAAAACACCAAAGACAGAACATACAACATCACAGAAAGTCTGCAGCCGACAAACCTCCTCAACAATACCAACATCTCGGCGTCTACATCTACATCGATCGCGAATCGATCCTACCCAATATCCCCCTCCTGTCAAACCCTCTCCTGTATTACTGCTTGCGTAGATCGCATAAGGCAGTCTCTGTATTCCCCTACACCACCCTATTCACCCATCCTACATCCATAACATCACCACATCCACACATACAACACCGCCGACATGTCTTCTTCAGTTTACTTCAAGTTCAAATCCCAAAAGGAGCCCACACGGGTTGAGTTTGACGGTACTGGCATCTCAGTATTTGAGCTGAAGCGTGACATTATCATCAAGAGCGGTCTCGGCGACGGCACCGATTTCGACCTGGCTATCTACACCGAAGACGGCAAAGAAGAATACGATGATGACACAACCATCATCCCCCGCTCGACTACAGTCGTGGCCCGGCGCTTGCCGCCCATGAAGCCTGGCGCTGGCCGTGCCGCGAGATACGTGTCCGGCAAAATGCCCGTAAACGCAAAGAATGCGTCTCGCCGCGAACAGACATCCAAGGCCGCGGCCAAGGGCGCATCGACTGCGCTGGAGCAGATGCACAATGCCATGACCGAAGAAGAGAAGCTCAGTGCCATGTTCAACGCGCAGACGGAACAATGGAACGCACAGCAGGAGGAGATGTCATAGTAAGTTTTTGACTTGAATAATAACTAAAACACCAAATATATATCCCTTTGTTAACAAACCAGTCAAACTCCCGTCTTCAAGCCCGGTCAAAGACGGCCCGCCAATGTCCCTGACCACGATCCACCAAACGGTTACATCTGCTACCGGTGCGGCGAGAAAGGCCATTGGATCCAGCTGTGCCCAACCAACGACAATCCCGAATTTGACAACCGGCCGCGGGTGAAGCGCACAACGGGCATCCCGCGTTCTTTCTTGAAAACAGTGGACAAGGCGGCCGTGCTGGCTCAGGCTGCAGAGGACGATACGAAAGCACCGACGGGCATCATGGTCAACGCTGATGGCGACTTTGTTATTGCCGAGCCGGACAAGGCGTCGTGGGAAAAGTTCCAGGCCAAGGCCAAATCGGGAGCCGCTGCCCAGGAAGTGGCGGACCAGGCAGACAAGGAACTGCAAGAACGAGGAATTGAGTGTCCGATTGACAAGAAGCTTTTCATAGACCCAATGCGGACCCCTTGCTGTGAGAAGACGTACTGCAATGACTGCATTACGACAGCTTTGATCGAGAGCGACTTTGTGTGTCCTGGGTGCCAGTCGGAGGGCGTGTTGATCGACAACCTGCAGCCCGACGATGAAGCCGAGAAAAAGGTCGAGGCATTCCAGAAGGAGAAGGAGGCCAGAGAAAAGGCCGAGGCCGATGCTGGCAAAGACGCCCCAGCGGCAGATTCAGCAAAAGAAAACGACACAGCACAGGCACCAGCTGACCGCAGAACATCACCTGGCGCCAACTCTACAACAACCAACGGGTCTGCTACTACGAAAGAGGCCGGCGACGCTAAGAGCGGCTCGCCATCCGACACATCGTCCACGACCATCAGCAGAAAGCGGCCAGCAGATTCCGAGGCCGAAAATCCCAAGATTCCCAAAGCGCCGAAGGCGATGCAACAGCAGCAGCAAAACTCACAGGCTAACGGCCAGACTGGCGATGGCACGAACGGTTTCGGCATGAATGGTGACATGAGTGCCATGATGGGCATGGGCGGTATGCCAATGATGCCCTTTGGTGGTATGATGGGCTATGGCATGGGAATGAACATGCCGGGTATGCCCAATATGCCCAACATGCCCAACATGGGCATGGGAATGGGCATGGGCATGGGCAGCATGAACATGATGATGGGCATGAACGGCGGCGGCGGCAATGGCTACAATACTGGCTACAACAGCGGCTACAACAACCACAACGGCGGCAGCTATAACAACCGGTACAATAACAACAATGGCTACAACAACGGTGGCTACAACAACGGCTATGGCGGCAATGGCAATGGCAACTACAATCAGCAAAGCTGGGGCAATCGTGGCGGTTACAACAATCACAATGGAGGCTACAACAACCGGTACAACAACAATAACAACAACAGCTACAACCAAGGCCAAAACGGCTACAACAACCGCAACGCCGGAAGCCACCAGAACCATCAGAGCCATACAATTAGCCAGAGCCAACAGAACGACCAGAACGACCAGAACGGCCAGAACGGCCAGAACGGCCAGAACGGCCAGAACGACCAGAACACCCAAAATACCTCGACTGGCCAAATCGCCAACAGCATCCCAACAACCGGTGGTGGAACAGAAGACGATGCATACTTCCGCAAGCCTGTCAACCCGAACCGGCACTTCAACAAGACTAAAAGGGTGCGGCCCAGCGACTACCGCGAGGTCTGACGACTTTATGTGTTCCTTTGTGTTCCCGTGCCCTGCCCTCCCCCCCTCGGCCTGTACTATATTCTTCCTGTATATACCATTCTGAAATAAGTTAATTTAATGGGCGCGAGAGGAGACATGTGTCCCTTTTCCCAGCCACTCATTCAGGCGTCAGATTCTTGTTTCATTTTATTTGTGTTTTCCCCGTTTCATTGTGGTCTGGCTATTACTGTTCTTTGTCTTCTCATGCTTTCTTTGTTTTTTTGTGCTTGTTTGGGTGTTCATTGCCTGATATCAGTATTATTTTGCGTCTTTTCGAAATACTGAAATAAATCAAAAATACAAGAATACAATACTTCTCTTCCAAATATATTTTATCTGTGTTGTGAGAGTGATTTCAGGAATCATCGAGTGTCGACATCTAAGCCGCAGCTACAATATGGTTCTAAGTAATATGTACACGTGACGATTCACATGTACTTCACATTTCCCCACATTTGGCATTGCCCAACAGGAAACACAAGACTCCGCAAATCCACATGCAAAAAGGGTGTCCCCAACCAGCACCAATCAGATACCCCGTAACAGGAAGGAGCACACCACCAAGCACCAAGCACCTTCCGTCTCGGCTCTGACATCCTCGATACGCAGGTGGAAAGAGCGAGTGGCAGACGACAGATCCCGACCTGTCTCCAAATCACGGCACGCGGAATAGCCTCACATCAACACCTCCCTCTCCAAACATACACGGCACCAAGCTGCGACTTTCTTTGCCGTCATTCCACCCCGACGCGCCACCAATTTCGAAATAATATACAATGACGGCGATTCTCGACTAAAAAAAAAACGAAGCTCTTGTTTCTATTCGTCTTGCTGGGCTACTTGCTGCAAACCTCCCGGCTTCTGCGGCGACCTCGGCTCGGATGGACTCTGCAGTATAGCAACCGCCTTGCCTTGTATTGTATCGATCTGTGATCTAGTTGTCGAGTCTTTTGTTTAGACTCGCTGCCCCGACCCCCTTTCCACAACCGCATCGACATTATCGTCTGCTGGCGCAAGCCACCCCCGACCGCCAACATGTCTCTCGACCTGGAAAAGCACCTTGTGTTTGTAAGCAGCCGCACCGAGCTCATTTCTGTTATGTTTCCCAGAGGCAACGGCTGACAAACCAGTATGGTTCATACCATCACAACAATATTAACATTATTATTCACATGTGCTGTGTCCCGCTGATCCTCGTCACGGGCTTTTGGATGGTAGGTGTTGACATTCTAGTCTGCCATGGACCTATAGCTTTATACTTACTCACTCCTACCAGGCCGCCAACTCGCCGGCCCTCATCCCCCTCCCGACATGGCTCACCATCCCCAACCTGCCGCTCAACCTCGGCACCCTCGCCGCTCTCACTTGGGGCAGTCTCTACGTTCTGCTGGAGCCCGTCGCTGGCACAGCCCTGGCCCTCATCTGTCTGGGCTCAGCAGCAGTGGGCAACTACATGCTCGCCAACTTTGACACCCACACTGTCAACACGTATGCGGCAGCAACACACATTGCAGCATGGATCCTGCAGTTTGTTGGCCACGGCAAGTTTGAGGGCCGAGCCCCGGCATTGCTGGACAATCTGTTCCAGGCCATCTTTTTGGCGCCGCTCTTTGTGTGGCTGGAGCTCCTCTTTGCGTTTGGCTACCGCCAGGAGCTGCAGGGCCGCGTCGAGAAAGAAGTGCGCAAGGAAATCGCCAAATTTCAGGCGGCCAAGACGGCCAAGCCCAGCGGCAAGGCTGAATAGGCGACAGCAGAACAACGCGGACCTATACAATACAGGCGCCCGCTGACTAGCATTACAATGTGCCATCACATTAATCAAGCGGCCATAGACGTCCAGCTTTCACACTTCCCGTACGCCATTGCACTCAAACGACAGTTTCACACGACACGATAGCTCATATTTGGCCAGACCAGGCTAGGCCGGGTGCCATCAGTTATATCACATCTGGCTGGGTGGCGACTCTGCAGCCATACCGCACAACACTGTACCTACTTTCCCGTCACAAGAGTTTGGTCTTCTCATCCTATGATTAGTCGGAAGATAACTTGGTCTCAATATCAAGTATCCCCACTCCTCACTTTTCTTTCCCTGCTTCTCACACTCACAACATGTGTGTAGAGCTGATCTCTTTTTTGTATTATATTCTGAGGGGAATCCTGGACAGGATTTCCTGCAATGCATCAGCGAGCGTTATTGTTTCTAGTTTGGGTTTTGGAGGTTCAGTTTCAGATTTGGTCAGTTTTAGTCAGTTTGGTCATTCAGTTTCAAAAGAGCACAGTTATTCACATAAAAGGGGGAACGAAGAGACTAGAAGAATAAAGTTGATTTCATCGAGTAATAACAGCTAGAAAGAGAAAAGAAAGGAGAACTGAAAGAAAAAGAGAGAGCAAATGCAAAAGACAACGGAAAAGACAGAAAACTTACCGTTTCAGTCTACGGTTACAGGAAGCTTACGACTACGTCTCACCTTTAGAAGTATCTAGATAGATCTAGATAAAGTTGCCCTTGCCCTCGATGCGAGCGGCATCTGCGCACACGAGCGACTCCTCGCTCTTAGCCACCTTTTTGGATGCCCGGAGGCGGTTGGAGATGGTACGGGTGGGAGAGCCCGTCTTGGGAGGGGGAGGGGGAGGGGGAGGGGAGGAAGAGCCCGTCTTGGGAGAGCGAGGCTTAGGGGCCCTGGAGGCCGAGGAAGGGGAGGGGCCGGAATTGGAATGAGCCACGACCTTTCCCTTGGCGGTAGAGAGTTTGGGGGTGTCTCTCACCAACTCCTTGCCCTTGCCCTTGGAGCGGGAAGAGTGGGAAATAGAAGAGGAGGAGGAGGAGGAGGCCGCGATAGTAGCGCGGGAGGGGCCTTCCGACTGGCGGACGGGGGGTGGAGGGGCCAGGCGGGTTGAAGAGGAGGAAGAACTGCCGACAAAGTTGCCGACAGAGCGGCCAGAGGCGAGACCCTGCGGGATCATGGGGACCATGGGAATGGAGTCCTCCACGACGGTGGAGAGGCGGTCGCTTGTGGCGAACCGTCTGGCGGCCGACTGGGACCGGTGTCTCGACTTGCGCGAGCCAGGAAGGTTGTGAGCGCTGATGGCAGCGGTGGCGCGGCCGCGCGAAGTGCTGCGGCTGCGGGAGGAGTTGTAGTCGGGGCGACCAGAGGAGGAAGAAGAAGAGGAGGTGGCCGTGGTGCGGCCACGAGATTGAGGGCGGGCCACAGAAGAAGGGCCCGCATGAGCGGAGGAGTGGCGCGGCCGGTTGGTGCTGCGGCCGCGGCCGCGGCTGGAAGCGACCACAACCGACTTGGGCATGGCGACGGCGACGGCTACAGAGGTGGCTGCGACGGTGGAGGTAGACATCAGGTCGCCCACGTAGGGACGGGTGATGTATTTGGAAGGGTCCGAGCGGAAAGAGCCCGTCTCGGCAGGCGGCGAGACTTGTCTCACTGCAGAGGTAGAGGAGGAGGAAGAAGAAGGGGAGGGATTGCCAAGGCTGGCATAGGCTTGCGCCGGTGTGAGCGTGGCCTCACCATGAAGACCCGACCGGAGGTGGCAGGCGAGGCAGGGCTCGATGAGGTAGCGGCGCGATGTCTTGACATTGCCGCAGTTGCGCTTGGGTTCTTTGCCAGTGAGCATGTATGTGAAAGACGCCATGCAGCTGGCGTTGCTGGCAGAACGACGGGCGGCGTCGCAGAGATGGACATCTCCGACCTGGCGATGCCGGCAGGAGTAGACCAGGACTAGTCCCTGGCACATTGTGTGCTAGTGGTGTGGGGGGTGTTGGGGAGTTACTTACCTGCCTGCCGGTATTCTTTTCGTTGTTGAGTCGTTGGAAGAAGTCTGTCAAGATCAACTCGACTGGGCTTCAGACTATGAGAAGAAAGAGGCTGGCGGTTGTTGTTGTTGTTGTAGTAGCTGAGTGATGATGAGAAGAAACGAGACGGTATTTGACGAAAGACGAAGCCCGTCTTTTATAGATGGTGTGCGGGACGTCTACCGTGGTGTGTTGTTCAGATTCACAGTTCGAGGCTGTTGCTCATGTTTGAGAGTACGCAGTGTGTACTGCTCAGCCTTTTTCTCTTGTTCTCTTGTTCTCTTTTATTGAGCTGGACATTCCCGTTGCTCATTGTTCATTTTCAGGCTGGCGATTGAACAGTGCACACATTTTGAGGGATCATCTCTTATTCGGACAGCACAGGCAGAGCAGGTCTTTGTTGTATCTACATGGGTGCCTTGTTCATCGCCATCCTTTGTCCATTGTTATCGTCCTCCGACTGTGCATACGAACAACTCGCAATGGTGAATCTCTGAACAGCACAGACGCCCTCTTCACAGGTTAGACGTGTCAGGTCTCTGGATATAAAAAGGCCATCATCGGCGTGTTTTGGGTTGTTTGTGTTCTTCTCACCATCATCAACAACAACATCACCATCCAGCAGAATCTACTCCTAGTCATACTAGAATACATTCTGTCTTTGGTGTTTTGCGTTGCTGCTGGTCTTTTCTTTTTTCTTTCTTTTTTTGTTTCCTTCCTCTCCCTCTTCCGCTTCTCTTTTCTTCTTCATCAACCCCTTCGATACACAATGCCTAGCATACCGCAGCAGAGTTCTTCGGCGCAGTCGTCGGACAACTCCTCTTTCAACCCCCGCTACATTGACGAGAATACTCTTAAATGTCTGACCGGTGAGATCGAGGAGCCCTCTGCCCATATTCCCAACCTTTCCAAGCGCGCCTTGTCGCTTGTAGAGTGGTGTGATCGCATGCTTTCTCCTGACGAGCAGCGCGTGTCCAACCCCCGCGAGAAGAAGTATGCGCGCAGTGGCCATTTGGACCTGATGAGGCCTGTGTGGGCGGAACGTCTTGCTGGCGAGCGGGCTGCTGCACAGGCAGAGGGGTCGAGGCACGCAAACATCAGTAACAACGGTGGAAGTGCCAGAGTAAGCAGCGAGGTGAGTCGGACCCCGAGCGTGCGAAGATTCTTTACGGCGCTTTCACGAGCCGTAGAGTCCATGATCATTGCCGAGGGCGAGTTGCGTAATCAGGGACGGGATGAGAACGAGGCAGCCGGTTTGCCTTCTCGAGAGTCTGTCGTCACGGTAGTCCATGCCAGTTCCTACAAGTCCGACTCCGGCTCAAACTCTAGCTCCAACGAAAGCGTCCCTGTAAGCGCTCTTGCCCAAAGATTCGAGAGCTTCCTGTTAAACACCGAGGCCGTCATTCCACGCGCTGAAGCTATCCAGGCCGACAACGAGCTCGAGCGAGACGTAATCATCAAGTTCAGCCATCTCCTGGTCGATATGGACCGTCAAGTGATGTCCAGATGCCACGAGGAGGGCTTCACCAGTGACAATACGAACAGCAGTATCCCGAATAGCGAGGCAAGCTCTGGCAGCTCCAACCCTATCTCATTATTCGGTGCTGTCGAGTCTAAAAAAAAAAGCCAAGGGCAAAGCAGCCGATACTGAAGGCAGGCCTTCTGAGAACGACAACACCGTACCCGACAACAAGGAAGACAGAGACGACAACGATAAACAAGAGGCACATATG
This sequence comes from Ophiostoma australiae, assembly GCA_022392945.1. NCBI lineage: Eukaryota > Fungi > Ascomycota > Sordariomycetes > Ophiostomatales > Ophiostomataceae > Ophiostoma > Ophiostoma australiae. The sequence continues at coordinate 1,627,688 of JAKRGJ010000001.1, forward strand.
CAGGCCAATATGCCCAAACCCAAGGAGGCTGAGCCTCCCAAAACAGAGCGGAAGCTCGACCCCAAGGCAGAGGTCTACAAGCCACGCTGCCACCCCTTTACGGCAGACATGCTTGCCAACCCCTACCGGTACCACACTTGCGGCTGCGACAAAAAGACAGTCGTCGAATGTGAGCACTGCGAGGGGGACAAGGTGTTCTGCGACCCGTACATATGGTAAGTATTTGTAGTCTCGTAGAAGTTGTAGAAACTGTAGATTGTAGACACCGGCTGCCTCTTTCCTATAAGTTTTTGTTTCGGAATCCGCTCTTTCCTATTTCATGCGGGTGTATCTGTCATCACGTTTGCACTGCTTATTCATCTTCTACAGATACGACAAGTATAAATGAACAAATAAAAAGAAGAAAAAGCACAAATCACATAATGCAGAATCAAAGTGAACACCAAGTGAGAATCAAAAAAGTATATTAAATTATTAGTCCAGCCAAAGTCCGTAACTGTTGGCGGTATATTGTAGAATCATCCACCAAAAACACACACACAATTCCCCCCCAAGTATTAAAAGGTTGTCGTGACACTCTCTCTCAAGAACGAGCCACTAAAAAGAAGAAGTTGTTGGCAAAGCTGAAAGGGGTAAACCGCTTACAGACCCAGACCGCCAACAATGCCGTACAGGACGTAGGCAATGGTGGCAATGAGACCCTGCAGGTCAGCGCCGAGGTCAGAGGTCGAGGCAGTGGCGGCAGTCTTGCCGTTGACGGCAGCAGAGCCGGAGGCGCCGATCTTGCCAGACTTGACAGCGACAGTGACGTTGGCCAGGGTGCCACCGACAGCGGCGGACAGCTTGCCCATGGCGGCGGTGATGCCGGTGGCAGTCTCAAGCTGGTCGAGGACGGTGCTGACGTCAGTGGCAGCGAGGGCAACGCCATCGACGGTGCCGTTGGCTACGGCGGCAGTGCCGTCAGTGAAGGCAGTGGTGGTGTTGAGCAGGCCGGCAACAATGGTGTTGGCGACGGCGGCAGCGCTGTTGACGAGGCCGTTGGCGTCCTGGCCGACCTTGTTGACGGCGGGGACCAGGCTGGCCAGGCCGAGGCTGACAAGGGCAGCGTCAACAGCCGCCATGGAGCTGTTCAGGTTGACCAGAGCAGCGGTGATGTTGGCAGTCAGGTCCAGGTCAGTGGCGGTGGCCTGGAGGACCAGGTCGGAGGCCGTGTTGGCCTTGGCGACCGAGTTGGTGACCTCGTTCTGGAGCGAGGCAACCAGGGCGGTCAGGTCAGTGCGCTTGGCAACAGCGGCAGACTGACGGGGAGCGGCAATGACGCCAGAGAAGAGGGTGGCAACAGAGGCAACGGTAGAGAACTTCATTTTGATGGTTGGGGTTTGGGTGGAAAACTGAAAAAAGTATCAAGAGTGATTAAAGAGGGAAAAGTAGTTGGTAGAGAGAGAGTGTGTGTAGATGAAGTGGATGTGAGTGTGTGTGATGATGAGAAGAGAAAAGAATAGCGACAAGAGGACGAGGGAGGAGGGTGTTTTATACTTGTGAGAGAGGCAGAGACAGACAAACAAAGACGATGGCCATGGCAGACATGACAGCCATGGCAAACATGGTCGACGGGAGCGGTAGAGCACTTGTGAGGCACGAAAGAAACCGACGATCACTGACCAGGCCGGTCTCACGCAAGGCACATGAAGAATGAGGTTATGGATGGGATGTGGGTAGAGGCAGGGTAGAGAGTGGAGGGTGGGTGGTAGAGAGCGGGTAGACGAGGGCGCAGATGAGATGAGAGGTGGGCGGGATGAAAGAAGCAACAAAAGGCAGTGGTGGGACCGGTTCCGTCAGGTTTCGCGGTGCTTGCATTATTCAGATATCCAGTCCGAGGAGCTATTCGGTCTATTCAGAATACAGGTTATTCAGCCAAACGTCTTCTTCCATGATCATCACTCCAACTCCGTCGGGGCGTCGGCCAGGCATGCGCAATTTCAGAGGAACGGGGTTAATACCGGCCTAAATAGTAGTTTCCGCCTGAATTTGTGCTGCTTCCTTGCTACTTCCTGCTACTTTCTTGCTATTCATTAGAGACTCTTTTGTTCTCGTTGCCGTGTTCTTTGTGATATGTTGGCATCTTCTCAATAAGACTCCCAGGCTATTAGTCTAATACACTCTAGTAAATCTAGCAACCTTTGTAAACTCCGTCAGAGGCATCCCTTCCCAGAACAAGCTCATGCTTGTCTTGGGTGTGAAAAGGGAGGTAGCGTGGTGCAGGGGGTAAGAGTAATTTAGTACGTGTGCAGCTGGTGTTGAAGGATATTTCCAGAGACAGATGACAGGTGACGGACGCAAAAGGGCTGGAAGACGATGACGACGGAGCATTTCTCGCCGTGGCCGGGGCGGTGACATGTGTCTGGCATAAACTTGATTGTGAGTTCGCTTTCTTGGTATTCTGAATATGAAATCGGAAGATCACGAACATCACAGACAGCTTCATCGCCATTAGCAACTGCATCGACTGGCATAACGGCGGGTGGCAGTATCCAGGCCAGTATCCAGTAGAGATGTGCAGTGATACTGGTAGATTGGCAGGCTGTAGGCTGTAGACTGACACACGTTGGTGTACAGGCTAGAGAACAATAAGATCATCAAAGTAGACAATGGTACTCCTCTGGCCCAGAGGGTAATAATAGGTAGTTGAATGCCAGCAGAGACACAAAGGAGAGACACAAAAGACAAAAAAGACATTGTACACAAGAAGAGACCCGGCGGGAGGACCACCGCGACAAAGCAGTCTCTGGCCGAGCTTCCCCTCAGGCCCTCCAACCTGTCCGAGGTGATCGGCGCAAGGAGGAATGAGATGAAGAATGCTTTAGTCAGAGTCTGTTGGTACCGCGAGGTGAAGGCGAGTTGGAGGCGGCAGATGCCAGCAGGATGTCGGGGGTGTGTCGCCGCCCGCCGTCTGCCCATCCTGTCCACCGGGTGTAGTGTCTGCTTGTGCGTGGCATGCTCGCGCAAGTAGGTCCGTATTAAAGTTTTAGCCACGTCAACACACCACTACTATTCCCATTGCTCTGCATGTCCCATCTGCAATACCCCGGCCGATCCCATCACACATGTAGTCTAACCAGACAATGACCCAACAGTTTCATGGCCATTCCATCGACCCGGCTGGGGCTGCGTGTCTAGAAATTTAACCACCTCACGCACACGCAGCCTGTCATCCCAGCCTGGCCCATCTGCAGTCTGTTGAGAGTTGTATGTCCTTGCTTGCATCCTATACATAGTAGAGCCTGCCCCCCTCCTCTCCCCTCTGTTCTCCTTGCCCTCTCACAGCCTATTTTCCACTCGAATCTCGTCCCGTTGATATGTGTAAATAATGAATTCACCGCAATAACAGACATGTAGTCCACAGATGGTGTCGATCCCTGCTGGATCTGACAGTGGTTGGCATGTCTCACATATGGGGTTGCACGTCCTGTCCCTGATCCATCCATATTTCTTTTTCCTTCTTCCTTCTTCCTTTTATGTGTATATTTTAGTCCTGTCTGTAGTTTTATATTGCTTCAACTCTATGCAGACAATACGTATTCTTATTATTCTTGCTGTCTCGTTCTCTTTGTTGCTCTCCATATTTATGTCTCTGCTTTTATATGTTTCTGTTGTTTTTCCTTTTCAAATGCTTATATTATTTTCTATTTTCTATTTTATAATTTCTTTCTTTTTTTCTCTTTTCTATTTTCTCTTTCTTTTTCTTTTGTTTTCGTTTCTTCTTTACTCTCGGGATAGCCTCCGTTTTTTACCACCGCTTCTACCAGTACTCCTCCGTTTCTGCCCAGCACACAAACACATAGTAAACTTTCAGCGTCGTCTACGATGTAATACCGGTCCGCTACTTATATGTCGTCTATTGATGCCCCTTTCTCCACCCGCCCTCACAATTTGAGATCGCCCCTTGGCTCTCTTTCGGGATAGTCTATGCCGATCTCTTAAGCTTTTGCTGCAAGGTTCAAGCATTTTCCCCGCCAAGCAGACGTCCGTTCTGTCTACTATGTACTATGTAAGTATGTATTATCATCTGTCGTCTCTCCAGTACATACTCACAGACAGCCCTTTGGCCGTGGTAAATTGCGTGGGTTCTTCTGTATGTTTCTGCTTCCTGTCACCATCTCCTACTTCTATCTCTATTCATCTTGCATATCCCTGCTCTGCTAGATTCCTTTGCAAGCTCTGCATAAGCCTATTGACAGATATTCTATGCAAGACTTGTCAACTGTCACAGCACTAATGTATGTCTTGCCCAGTCCGTAGTCGATGCGCCTCGGAGTATCTCGTTATTCTCCTGTCCAGTTCACTAGCATGTGTATTATTATTGTCTACTTGTCTACTTGTCTACTTGCCTGTTATGTGTAATAGGAGCTTGCACTCCAGGTACTCGGGTACTCCAGTACTGCTGGTGATTATTCTATTTTGTCGGATATTCCTCTTGTTTCTTTTTCTTCATTGTCTACCTCTGCCTCTGCTACAAGCTGGTATACTAATCACCTGATATGGCTGCAATCAGACATGGCATGGTTTAATAGATTATTTTCCTTCTTTCGGTAATTTCGTCTCTTTGTTTCTTTTTTGTTTCTTCTTCTTTTTTATTTTTTCTTCTCCGTTTGTGATTTATCTTCGCTCTCCGTCTCTGGCCTCTTGCGTCTTATTATTTCGTGTTGTTGTATTCTTCCGAGATGCTTCCGTTTTCCAACTTTCTTCTTTACTTCCTCGTCCTCTATCCAGAGATCCTCGTCATTCCACTGTCTTGCCCGCTATAACCCGGTCGATCAAGATACCTATGCGGTGTTGCCGTGTTGGTTTTCCTTCTCTCTGTACATCAGGCTCGGCTGATTATCTACTGAGCAATGCGTTATTTGATTGCCTGCCCTAACAAGGCTTAAAAGTCAACACGTCAGTCTACATGTCTTAGTGTCTAGGTATCAATGGCACCTTGCAACAGTAGCACCATAGCCTACATGGCCTCGGCGAATAAAACCCAATAGTGCATCCTCATGCTTGACATGTCTCTGTTGGTCTGTCTCTAAAAAGCTTCAGACGCCAGACAACCAACGACAGGCTTGCACATGAATGCAGCCGTGCTGTATCATGATATGGCTTTGCATCATACAGCGTTTTGTCTCGCACTTCCAATTTCAACCATCCAACTCCGTCATGTCTCTCCATCCTCATTCTTCTCTGCCCCGTATCAAGCTGATTGAGCACTGTTTCCTGCTTCACGGCTTCCGACATCCTGCATCTTGCACCCTCCTTTCCATCCCTCACGCTGGCATGCTGCTTTCTTCGAGTTGAAACTATACTAGTCTACTTGGTGACGGATCATAAATTCACAATAATAAAAACAGTAAGTAATATATGAATAAATAAAATATGAATAAATACAATGCAACAAAGCATGCCATCTCCACGCCCGTTCCAGCTGCTAGGCCGGTTCTATTGTTTCCCTCTTCACCTCTGAACCATTCTCCGCGATACTCCGCCGTCCAAATACCAATACAGCTGCCTGTCCGTCCGTCTCCTCCTAAAGGGGGGCAAAGGGCGGCGGGTGTTGGTGATCTACATTTCTGCTGGCGCCTGGTCAAGGGAATAAGGTTCCGACGTTGGAACAAAAAGAAGAATGTACTCTGTAGATGTATTCTGTACTTGGCACAACCAGAGTCGAAACGGTCAAAACGGTCATACGACAAACGGACTTCATGACACCGGCACACCTATCCGCACTCTATACGGCGTGTCATATTTCCTATTCCGTTCATACGTTCTTGTTGTACATTGTGCAGCCAACATGGATGATCGTAGAGCACAACTGCTATGTAGAAGCATGAGGTTTCTTTTTTTCGACATCGAACAGAATATTCCACTCGTCAAGTATGGCAGAGCAGATCATACACCATAGTCATGCTTTCGTGCTTGCACCGGACGTTTGCGTCCGCTGTACTGGTAACACGACGAGCATGTAGTTGAGAAGATCTTGACAGCATCAAGCCGAGGTGAGAATGCCGGCATTTTTTATATGTTGGTTTTCCCTGGTAGCCAAGATATCATGGCCCAAGTGGTATGAGTAACTGTGCAGCCGTGTTGCCGTGGCCATGATGTGCTGTGATGCGAGTCGATGTGTTATTATATGCCGATGATGGCGGTGGGATGCCGGTGTGGTTCATGTCGCTTTGTTTGATCCTTCCATACATCATTATTCTTCAAACCATATCCCGGCAGCCATTATCTTCCCCAGGCTTGTTTTTCGGCACTTCCGCAGCAGGTGTAGCAAGATTGACCGTTGTAATATTAAGAGGACTGGTGCTGGTCTGTGCTGCTCGATGTATGTTCCATCTTCCATGATACAACCTTGGGCAGGATTAGATACCCTGCTTGACTGACGATCTTTGTAATATTCTCTATGCTGGTTATATGCCGGCCCTGCTCCTGGTACCTGCGTCATCTGTGCATCGGACTGCTGTCAAATCCATAGCCAGCGCTTCTATGATAGTGATTTAGGGGCCTCCTATTCAATGTTGATATCTCATATTTTGTTGTAGTGCGTGTATAGTATTAACATTCAAGATTATTACTGTTATTATTGTCTCGTAATTTTCAACTCACTATAGATTCTAATCCAATTATATGATTTCAAGGGCATTGGAAATGATTTTAAACACAAGCGAATATTTTCGTGATAATAATGTTTCCTTGTTGACCTTTTTTTTTTTTTTAATCTTGGAAAGCGTTTTATTTACAACAAAAAACATTTCAGAAAGAAAATAGCAACAGGCAGTTGATGAACAAATTTATACGACACAAATCATGGTAGAACTCATTAAATTCGTAACTATTATTGCAATCGATAACGCTGTTCATCGTGATATAAAGGGTATAATTCGGTAACCCAACATACTCACACGCCGAGATGTGTCTACGATAGCGTATAAGCATATCGAGGCAGCAGGAACTGCCTAGAGGCATGGACACCGCAGCATACGCGGCAGATTGCCCGTGCAAAGGCCCAATATGGCGAGACTGTCCCGTGGGTGGCCCTGATAGCCGTCAACACATCACGGCAGGACCCGTGCGAGTCTCCAAGACCGACATAGTAAAGCCCAGAGATCCCAGAGAGAAGCTCGGGAAGTCGACGGGAAGCGCAACCAATTCGCGGTTGTGATCCAGGCATGATAGAACGGCTCGAGTGATGCACGCGGCCCGGCAATGGTCTGGATGCAGCTGCATGATCTTCCCATGCAAGAGCTGCAATGCTTACCACTGCATTCAGTCATCCAGCTCTCGGCCAAAGTCGATTAGACGCAGCTTTGTGGCATCGCGCGGATGGAACTGGGCCACTTTGGACCGCACCAGGAACCTTGCCGCCGCCGACTCGCGCGTGATTGTGATGTAGGCTGCCGAGCTGTTGCCACCTGCACTTGCCAGCGAGTTCAGCAGCTCTTCCGTCAGTTCCTGCATCTCGCCAGCCGCTGCAGTAGCCTCGTCTCTGCTGGCACCGCCCTCTTCCTCGTCCTCTACATTATCCTCGTCCTCCCCCTCCTCGCGTCTCTGCCCCCAGATCTCATCAATACGTCGCTGCCGCCGGTCGGCCTGCTTGTTCTTGGTGCTCGGCGTGGCGTCCGGCTTGTGTGCCGACTTGCGCAGCTTGCCCTGCGAGCTGAACCCGGCGGCGAGGTCGTCAGTCTGGATATCCACAATGCCGCCGACCACTGGGCCACCCAGCTCCTCAGCGGCCAGCATCGGCCCCAGCTGCTGCTGGATAAAGTCCTTGAGGGACTTAAGGAGTGCCGACGTGTCGTGGTCGTACTCGCGCTTCTTGGCCCGCAGCTCGGCCACTTTGGCCTCCTGGTGTTTGCGCCGGCGCTGGTCGGCGGTCAAGCTCTGGCGGGATGTAGCGGTGGCCTGCAGCTCGGCGACGCGGGCCTCGAGTGCGGCCTGGAGTGCCTGCTGGTCGGCCACCCTGGCCTTGTCCCGGGCCAGTTCTCGGCGGGCCTTGTCCAGGCGTTTGCTGTCTAGATATGCATTTGACTCGGTAGTGACCTGGTGTGTCTTGCGCATAGCCACAAGAGCCGGCAGGACCGAGTCAGGGAAGGGCAGAAACGGCGCTGAGCGGGCGGCTGCGGTGTATGCCGACGCCATAATCTCGAGCGAGTCGGCAGCCGAGCTGATCGGCACGACACCAGCGGAGCGGCGAAGCTGACGGTCAGTCTGTATTCTTGTATCCCCCCCCCAACAAACAGCAGAGGGAACATGTACTCACCTCGGCAAGGGTTTCCTCCTCGCGCTGGACCATGTGCTGTAGCTCCCGGATGGAGCGCTCGACATATGTCGCATGCAGATCATCGTGTGTGATGGGCCGTGGCTGTTCCATGGCGGCGGTCTGTTCCTTTTTTTCTTTTTCTTTTCCGGATTCTTTTCTTTTCTTCTTCTTGTTCTTTTTGTTCTTATTCTTCTTTACCTCTTTCTTAATCTCTTTCGATGCCTGGGTATTTGTCAATGGCTATGCCAGCGTCAATGCCAACCAAGATTGAGCAGGACCCCGGTGAGTTTACAGGAGTTGTTAAAGAATTGATGGAAGGATGGCTGAAGGATCTGTGTAACGGGGCCACAGACAAAGACATCAATAAATGAGGTAGGCGGATGAAGAAGAAAAAAAGAAAGACAAAGCAAACAAAGCAAACGGGACACTGTCCTCAGGGGCACACACAATGCTGTGCAGCGTCACACGGCCGGTGTGTGGGCGGAAACAAGAGTGAGGATAGCAGATGGTGCAGGCCAGTAAATCCAATAAAACGTAAAAAAGAGAAGAAGAGGCAACAAAGAGGAAAAAGAAGCAATATCAGAGATCACGAGATCGTGAGATGATCACGTAATCACGATGTGATGTGATGTGATGTCGACCACGATATCAGTTCAATTAACGAGACTAATTCTGGACCATGTCTGCAATGATCGAGCGAGCACCAATACCGAATCAACCAACATATGTAGCCGTTTGCTGGCCTCCGATGGATCTCGGTCCTGGCCGACGTGTTGTGCTGCGAAGCGTCGTTGAAACGCGTCTCAGGTATAGCGTATAGCGTAACGCGTAGCGTGTGATATTACCCGTGTGACTAATCCTCTGCTCCGCCTGCTATTGGTGCCAGGCTTGCCCTACAGCCAGCCCAACCATGCAGTGCCAATAGCTGCTCGCCCGCTAAAACCTGCTAACCACAGCTCTAGATACAGTTCTGGACCACTTGCTTGTTGTCCTTTTTGTGGAACAGACCCCCCTTTGCCGCTCACTTCTTATCCTATCATTGGTCCCACTTGAAACTGTGCTCGCCTTTTCCTCTGGGCCTCTTCAGGCTCTTGCCCATTTTCTCCCCATCCCCGCTTTTTTGGCTCTGAGCTGGCCGTCTCTCCACGTCTTTCTTCCCTTTCCTCTTTCGCCCCTTCCACCTCTTTCGACCTCCCTTTTCCCAACGCTCATCTCCTCGCTTCTCGACTCTTGACCCTCGACTCTCGATACTCTTCCTGCTCGGCTCTCGACAACAAACTCTTGACTACCATCGCGCGCTCATCCCTTGCGTCGCATCTGTCCAGGCGTATACTGATCAGCACCAAGCCCTTATTTTGCATTTACACTTCTTTCATCCTACCCTCTCTTTTGACCCTATCCCTCGCCCAGTCATCCTCCTCCTCTCCATCATCCTCCCCCGGCCTCGACGTCGACTGGTCTTCGTTAGAGCTCTTATTCACCTCTCTCATCAACTCTTCTTTCTCTTTCTCGCCCTCTACCCTTTTCTCTCGTCCTCATTTTGGCCCCTCCCCGGACTTCGACAACAAACTGTTTTCGATCCTCCTCGACCTCCTCGACCCTCTTCGCCAGCATCGACCCCTTCGACGACAACACGTGAATCAAGGACTATACAGTATACTGCAAAGAATACAGAGGTTTGAGAATCGTGGTCCTCCTCCAGCTTCTCCTAACAACACACCGTCTCTTCATATCACGCCTTACATCGTCATATTCTCTCTACCTCTTCGATCTCCTTTCTTTCTCTCTTCTCCTATACCTCTCTACTACCTCTCTCCATCTTAACCTCTTTACCTCTTTACATCTCTACCTCAACTCAACCCCGCCACTTCAAGAAAGAGACTAGCTGCACGCTCATCCAAGCTCTTCCCAGCTCCTACCCTCAAGAGCTCTCCTCCTCTGGCCACTTCATCTTCACCGTAGAAGACCCGCCCGTTCGCGCCCTTCCACCGCCCACCGTCTCTGTCATACATCATCTACCATAAGCCATACACCGTCCAACATCCAATACCGCCAACCCGCCCTCATCAGTTCCTTGACAGCCCGACCCCGATCCAAGTCCCGATCCGCCACTACACCTGCACCGTTTTCTCTGAAAACCTTCCGAGTGTAGATAGGCAACCGAATAAAGTCTCTTGACAGTTTTACCGTGATTTTATATCTTTATCTTTCTCAGCAGCTTTGACTTGATTTGAACCATCAACACCATTTCCAATACAAACACAACCACAACCACTACATCAACCACAACAATGTCGACTTCTCCCCCGCCTACCAGCACCAAGCGCCCTCTTGAGGATGTGTCTTCCCCCTCGCGCACCGGCGACCAGCCTGACGCCAAGCGTCCCGCTCTCGACAAGGTCGTCCGCAACGAGGGCGAGATCAAGGAGAGCAACGGCCTGCCCGCCATCCCTCCCATCCCCATTTCGTCGTCCGAGTCCAACGGCAACGGTGCCAGCAAGGCCAACGGCGACAAGAAGGACAAGGACGGCGGCGACGACGCCGATGCGTCCCCCGAGGCTGCTGATGCCAAGTCTGCCTCCAGCACTGCCAACAACTCTGCGCCTGGCCAGAGCTCGGCCAACGCACACGACGAGACTGCATGGATCCACATTCGTGCGGTGATCTCCAGCCCCGAGGCTGCGACCATAATCGGCAAGGGCGGCGAGAACGTGTCCAAGATTCGCCAAATGTCCAACGCCAAGTGCACGGTCAGCGACTACCAAAAGGGCGCCGTTGAGCGCATTCTCACTGTCAGCGGTGTCGTCGATGCGGCCGCCAAGGCGTTTGGCCTGATTATCCGCACGCTGAACAACGAGCCGCTTGGCGAGCCGTCCAACGCACACTCCAAGACATACCCTCTGCGTCTGCTCATCCCCCACATTCTCATTGGCTCCATCATCGGAAAAGGTGGCTCCCGTATCAAGGAGATCCAGGAGGCGTCTGGTGCCCGGCTTAATGCTTCGGATTCGTGCCTGCCTCTGTCATCTGAGCGGTCGCTGGTTGTCATGGGTGTTGCGGACGCCGTCCATATTGCTACCTACTACGTTGGCAGCACGCTTCTTGAGCAGCTGAACGAGAGATTTGGCGGCCCTGCCGCGTCTGCCTACGCTGCCCGCGGCGGTGGCCCGGTCGGCGTTGTCCCCGGCGGCATGCAGGTTGTGCCCTACCTCCCCCAGCCCGCTGGCGGCAACTATGGCCGTCCCGACAACTACGCCATGAACAACCGCCGCCCCGAGGCGCGCCCGCACATGCCCCCTCAGCCGTACGGCGGTGCCGCGCCCTACGGCACGCCTGCTGCCCACGGTCCTGGTCCTGCTGTGCCCATGTACGGTGGCGGTGCTCAGGGAGCATCCGCCGGTGCGTACGGTGCTCAGATGGCGCCGCACCACCACGGCGCTCCCCACCACCAACAGCAGCCCCACGCCGGCCCCCACGGCCAGCCCATGCAGCCCGGTGGCCCTGCCGGCCCTGCTGCCGGCATGCCTGGCGGCCCGCTGACTCAGCAGATCTTCATCCCCAACGATATGGTCGGAGCCATTATTGGCAAGGGCGGTCAGAAGATCAACGAGATCCGGCAGGTGTCGGGCAGTGTCATCAAGATTAACGAGCCGCAAGACAATAGCAATGAGCGTCTGGTGACGATCTCGGGCACTGAGGAGTGCAACCGGATGGCGCTGTACATGCTGTACTCGCGTCTCGAGAGCGAGAAGCATCGCGCGTAGGCGATCTGGTGATTTCGATGTCTCCAGAGTCTATTGTTCCTTGCTTTGACCTTTTCTTTATTGTCTACTTTTCTTCTTCTTTCTAACCCGTTTCTTCTCGACCTCCATTCCTGGCGTACTATAAAACGTTACGTGGTTGCTTTTATATCTCCTTTGTCTTTCGTTTCCACTGGCTTTCAACCTGTAACTTTGTGCTTCTACCTGCTACTGCTGATTTTGTTCTGTTTTTCTTTTCTTTTTTTTTCCAAATTGGGAGTAATTCTTGATTCTATTGCTGCAACGGGGTTTGCTTGGGCTGTGAATGGAGGAATTCGGAATCGTCTCACTATGCTTTGATCGTTTAAAATCAACAAAATTACTCGGTATCACTGAAGTTCATTCTTTTGTGTGTTTAATATTATATTCATATCATATTATCATTATTGCTATATATCAAAACAAAAGACATGTCTCGCACGCCATTACTTCATCGAGCCGTGGACATAGTCGTTCCACATGCGGCCAAAAATGCCAGGGGCAGGCTTGTGGTCATGCATGCTGGCGCGGCGGGCGACCTGCTGGGGGTCTGTCGAGCGCTTCTGCTGCTCGAGCGAGTTGAAGAGAGAGCCCTTCTGTTTAGTTAGTATGAGATGGCTGACGGAAGTGATCAGTAGGTTCTCAACGTACTCTCTGCTGGCCGAACGAGGCGTCTGAAGCGGCCGAGGCGCTTGAGTTTGAGCGTTCCTGACGGGTGGTGTTGGTGTCCATGATGATAGTTGTTGGTTGTGTATATGTTTGGTGTTTGCTGTGACATTGAATATATTTTTGATTACAGTTGAAACAAGAGAGGAGCAGGCTATTTGTACAAAACGACAAGAGGCGAGCTCTCCATCAACCGTCGTCATAGGCCAGATACAGGCCAGATACAGCAAATGCAGTGTCAGATGCTTATCAATACATGCCCATCTGAGCATCTACTAATCCAGCCGTCGAATAAAATCGTCTGCAACTCGCATCACCCACTCTTTTGTAGCCTGTCTCCCAGTCTCCCAGTCTCACGATTGGCCGGTGAGGTCATATGCGCTGCTGATCGGGACAAAGAAGGCCGTAGAAGTGCAACCGTACTGAAAGACTGTGTACACCTCTAGAGAAAGAGTGGGCTGGCAGCCAACAACCAGCTCCGGCCAGTTCTTTGTTCGTGCCGTCTTTAGTCGTAGTGTAGCACTTGGACACCTAACACCTAGACACCTAGTGCTAGCCTCTCGGGCAGTCTCCTTGTCAATTTATCAGCATTATCAGCACGATCTAGACACGCATTCATCGTGGCGAGATGCTGCTGCTATCGAGACAGTGATAAACTCCATTGTCGATGGCATCGCTGCGGACAGAGCATGGGCATCAGAGACAGTCAGGCAGGCAGGTATGCATTGTTTCATGTTGTTGATTCTTTGTGTCTCTCATATTTCCCTTGTTCTCCTCCTCTGATCTTGGCTGTGTTGCACGTCTCGAGACATCTACAACCAACCATGCATGCATCGGCTCTACCCCGCAAACAGCTTGCGTCTTGCAAACACACTACGCCATATCTGCACTTATTTGCATGATTTCTATTTGCTATCAGAGCATGCCCTGCCTGGTCTAGAACGAGGCACACGACCTGATGGCTGCTAGCTGGAGAAGGGATAGAACGACAGACTGGTCTCGCCTCCCAAACTGTCTGATATGTCAGCAGCTTTCAGTGTCTCGGCCCTTATTAGCCCTTTATCGAACATAGACGCACACGACGGGAACACTCTCTCCATGAGACACACTACATTCTTACACCTGCACGATCGTCACCATGCCGGAGGTGTTGCTAACAGACAAGCAATCGAACGGTTTCACCAGGATCGAGAGACGATACGATTCAATAAGTGTGGACCCTGTTCCATAATAAGTCAAGATAAACAGTGGCTCGAACAGAGTCAAGAAAGTGAGAACGTTGAGGACAAAGGCTGAGAAGCCCAGAGGCGAGACAACGCATTGGAGGAGAGATGATGAGGTAATCAACAATACTCATCGAACAGGAGTCTTGTGAGGGCATGACGCGGTTGTTCGACTGCCGTCCAAAAACGGAAATAAATGGGTCATCGACTAACTAGTGGGTGTGATCCAAACTGCGCGGTGAGTTGCAAGGCATCGCCGGCAGTCGTCTGTGATTGACAGGAGTTGAAAATGCAGATACATAGGACAAGTGTAGAAACTCCTCTTGGTCTGTTGAATGCTGCCGATGCAGAGAGAAGCAGCATATTGGCAATAATTCACACCTCGCCGAGTTGATAAATATGATGACTAAGCTAACATAGACGGATCAATGCCGGCGTCCAACCCCCGAAGCAACAACTCGGCAAAGTGACCCAGGTTTGCCTGATTGCATCCCTGGAAATGAGATCAGAGCAGACGTTCATACAGACGCTCTCCCTTGTTGAGTATTATGGACTGCCATTGGCCAATCCCTCACCCATCAGCCCTCAGTCCGCACAGCTATATCTCAGCTCAAGGCAGACCCACTAAACACCAAATTCCACTTTACGCGTCGACGCGTCGCGGTGTAGACCCCCTACCGTAGCTTCGTCCATACTGTAGCTCTCCTCCGTAAGCTCTGCCATCGTGCGTGGAGCTCAACTTGGCTGGTTTTTTGTCTTCTTTTATTCGACACTCACCTCTACATCATCACACATCCAGAATGACCACCGACGCTCCTGTTCAATCTACCCTTCCCATCACCACCTCGCCTCCCACTTCTCCTCCTGCCAAGCGTGTCAAGATGTCTGCCGAGACCACCGCCATCGATGCTTCTGCTGCTGCTCCTGCAGCCCCGGTTGAGGCTCCTGCAGCCCCGGCAGTCATCCCTCCTGCTGCCCTGACCATCCAGAAGCTGTCGGCCGATGCCCGTCTGCCTACCCGTGGCAGCGCCTATGCCGCCGGCTACGACCTGTACGCCGCCCGTGCCACGTCCATCCCTGCCCGCGGCAAGGCCCTCGTCGATACCGACATCGCCATGGCCGTGCCGCTCGGCACCTACGGCCGCATTGCCCCGCGCTCGGGCCTGGCCGCCAAGCACTTTATCGATACTGGTGCCGGCGTGATTGACGCCGACTACCGCGGCCAGGTGCGCGTGCTGCTGTTCAACCACGGCGAGACTGACTTTGCCGTGGCCGCGGGCGACCGTGTGGCGCAGCTGGTTCTGGAGAAGATCGTGACTCCCGAGGTGATTGAGGTGGCACAGCTGGAGGAGAGCGTGCGCGGTGCTGGCGGCTTTGGCAGCACTGGCGGTTTTGGTGCTGGCGCCGCAGCACCGTCTGCATGAGCATTGCTTTTTATGGGGGAAAAGAAGTGCCAAGTACAAAGGGCAAAGGACAAATGAACGCACACGGAGTTTTGATTTGAATCATGGCAATAGCCAAGGATAGCTGGGATACGATCCAAGATCTGGTGATCTAGAGATCTACTGTTTATTAATGAAAACAAAAATATGACAAATAACTAAACAGGCCAAAGAACGGCCATCTTTTCTCTTAACAATGCTGATGATAAGTAACCTATGTAAACAAAAAATGACAAGAGAATAACCTAACAAAATGAAACTCTAATCTGGACCGACTTTAACCTATTTGAACTCCATCTTCTTCGCGCGGAACTCGGTTTGCGGTGACCGCAGCGAGTCGACATTCCGTGGCAGCTTCAGCTCGGCTGCCCCCGACTTGAGCAGGTGCAGCGCATTGGCGCGCGCCTCGGGCTCAACAATGCCCTTGCGGTCCAGTAGCGCATTGGCCTTGGCCATCTCCGCCGGCATCGCCTCGCACGTCTTGGACAGCACTTCGTGCATGCTCGCCAGCACCTTTTCGGCTGCGTGGGCCAGCGGCAGGTCTATCGACTCGACGTCGTCGTCGCTCAGCCATGCCCGTCTTGATGATAATGGTGTGCTGCTGCCGGTCTGTGACTTGAGCCTTGACTGGGTCTCCTCTGCTGCAACGGCCTCGCGCATCCGCACCACCATCAGCGCACCAAACATGTCGCCCGTGCCGCTAAAGTAGCAGTCGATTGCGGGAAAGACAATCTTGAATGCGCGTGCCTTGCCGGCCGACGTCCGTGATGAGCCCACAACCGACAGCGATGATTCGGGGTGGTCTGGGCTTGCTAGTGACACGGATGTGATGACCACGTGTGGCACCTGGAACCGCTCGTGCAGCACCTGGATAGCCTCGTGCAGTGTCTCCATGGACACAATCTTGACGCCTGACAGCAGCTCTGCCTCAAATTGGTTGGGCAGGATCAAGTCGGCATTGTGCAGCAGCTGCTTGTATGCGGGCACAACATCGTCCGCAACGTACAGCTTGCCATTGTCGCCCATGACGGGGTCCAGCACCCAGAAAAAGCTGCCCGGGCTGTTGGTGTTGTGCTCTTCTTGCGCACGTGCCCGCAGCTCCTCGGCAATGCGGCCCACGGCCTCGACACCGGCGGCACCCGGCACATACCCAGACAGCATCATGTCAAAGTTGTCGAGGTACGACTGCTTGAGGCCTTCGTAGAGGTCCCAAATCTCGTTGGCCGACGTTTTTGTGCCGCGCACTTGGCGGTAGCCGGTGTGGTTACTGAACTGGACCGTGTTGAGTGCGGCCACGTCGCAGCCGAGCGACTGCATGGCGAAGACGGCGATTTTGTTGCCGACATGACTGGATGGTTAGTATGAGAGTTCAGTCACACGACTAGAGACAAGACTGCTAGAGACAAGACTGCTAGAGACAAGACTGCTAGAGACAAGAGAGCTTACCCCGACACGACCTGGCTGGTTAGTCATGCTCATATACCCAACAACACTCAACAACATGTGATGCCTGGGGGTACTTACATGACTGGCAATGGCCAAGACCCGGGTCTCGGGCAATGGTGTTGCGGCAGACATTGTGTAACGGTGACGAAGGACGCAATCGACTGGGTGAGCACAAGCGCAACGGCAGGCAAGACGGCAGACGGCAGACGACCGCAAGAGACGTAGTTATACTGAGATACTGAGTAGCCCGGCTGTAGTTATGACTCTTCGGAAAGCATCGGACGTTGCGGGCGGAGGACGAGAGCGGGGCGGCGGCGGCGGGGCGGGTAGTGCAACTCCAAGAGGTAGGCGAATATGTGTAGACGATTGCAAGGCTGAAAGAGAGGCGGCGAATTGCAAGTGCTGGGCGGATGCTATGTTGGTGAGACGCCCGGCAGTAGACAGATCGGCGAGGTAGAAGATGCAATTATAAGCGGGAAAGATGAGTAAGAATGCAAATTGAGGAAGGTGGGCTATGCTATCGTCGGCGCGGCGGGACCGGAGAGGAAGGTGCTCTGAGAAGGAAGGAAGGGGTGAGTGTGACTCTTTCGCAATACACGTCAATGGGAAATCAAGAGGATACACGAAACACAAAATACAAAATACAGATGCAGATGCAAATACGAAACGCAGTAGACAAATAAAAGTTCAAACGTCCGAGAATGACTCTAACAAGCGGATAATCGTCATTTTTCTTTGATTAGCAAAAAAAAGAGTCTTTTTATCGTCTTTGTGCTGCTGCTATCGGGACGGCGATTTACGATAAGAAGCGGCAAGTGTATAATGCTACATGAGCACAGGCACAGGGACAATGCACCGTGTTCTTGGGCCCAGACACATACGAGCAGGCTTCGAAGAGAAAGTCCAGCCGTCGAGTAATTCATACTCCGTCCTAGAAGCAAACCGAGACTGCATACTCCGAGAAGACAGTGAGCGCAGAAAATGAGAAGCTAACAGCAGAGGGACCCACTTGCGCTTTCTTCCTCCTTCCATTTCCAATGCAGACCGTTTCTTTCGCGTGTCAATGGCCGGATGACATAACAAGCTGCTCTTACAAAGTAGAGTAGTGTCGTGTGGCAGATTATATAAGCAAAATAATTGCACCCTGACATCTTGACCCAGACAGCACCGCAGACACTGACAGTTCCGTCGGCGTACGCCTCATTATACATGCATGTCGCCCAAGAGATGCATATCAACACCACAGCGAACCTTGAGTGTGTGGGGGCGGCACAAAAGTGCAGAAGTGCATAAGTGCAGAAATGTGCAGAAACGTACGACAGCGCAAATCGTGCCGAGAGAGGTACATTATATAAGCAATATGTATATTATGTAATCCACCAAGCAGCATATATTATGCCAAAATCCAAGAAAGCCAACAAACAACAACCTCAACAGCAACAACATGACAAGTAACGGGTGTATTATAGAATTCAGGAAACATCATAACTAGAAACAGACGCATGGCCGAGCAAACAATGAGCCAACATAAGAGAGAATCAAAATAATGCAGTTGCTGTCCCCTTTCCTCCTCCACGGGATCCCCTTTTTTTTCTTGTCTTTAATATTTTGTAATTTCGTATCCCGTTCATCATAAATCTGGCGTACATTGAAGACTCCGAAGTCTACTCCTCATCGCCAATCTTGGGAGCAAGGTAGAACCGCAGGAAGCTGTTACCCGACAGGATGTACTCGACCAGCAGCGGCACCTCGTTGGACAGGCAGATCTTGACCTGGTTGGACAGCGCTGCCGCCTTGCAGAAGTTGACCAGGTACTTGAGCGAGAACGTCAGCGACACTGGGTCGCTCAGCTCAATCTCAATGTTCTCGGCCGGCTTCTCCACGTTGGTGTGGCTGCGCAGAGTAACGCTGCCGTTGCCAATGTCGCCGTTGCTGGCAAACTTGATGCCGTCCTTGGTCGCCTCGATCGTCACCGACTCGGACATGGCCATCAGGTCGGCAGTGATGCGCCGGAACTCGGAGCTGGGCATCGTGATGGTCGCAGCGTACTCGGTCTCGGGAATACCCAGGTGCTCCTGGTCAATGTCCATGAGCTTCAGGTCGTACTCGCTGATGCGGTCGTTCTCAGAGCTCTCAAACACCAGGTTCAGCGAGTCCGGTGCATCGTCGGCCTTGAGCGTCAGGATATCCTCGTTCTGTGCGGCGCGGAGCACCTTGGTCAGGCTGGTCAGGTTGACACCAAGCGCGACGTTGCGGTCGCAGCGGTACGGCGAGAAACCCTCGGCCTTGAGCAGCATGGACACGAGCGCCACGTGGCTGTTGTCCATGGCCTGCAGCGCGATACCCGAGTCATTGCAGTCAAAGTTGCAGTCCTGCACCAGGTCCTTGATGGCGTCGACGACCTAGGAGAAGCGTTAGTATGGCAAAATGCTGTCAAGGAACAAGGAACACAATCATACCTTCTTCAGGATCGAGGCCTGCTCTAATCTTGCTTCCAACATTGTAACGGTTTGGTGTTGGTGAGGGTGTTTGATAGTGTGAGGGTATAGAGAGTAGAGGCGATTTGGAGAGAAAACGGATAGAGAGAGAGGAAGAGAGAAAGAAGCGGTCAGAGAAGCTGCAGCGAGGTGGGTTTGTAGACTGTTGGATGGAGGGGAAAATGAAGAAGAGAAAACAGAGAAGAGAGAGAGAAAAGAAGAAGTGACGACACGATGCTACGAAATAAGGAGCTCCTAGGTAATAAGCCTACGCAAAATAACCAACAACCAATCTAGCAGCACACGACACGCTTGCCCTTTGCTCCTACCCTCTTTTTTTCCTCTTTCCCAGTTTCGCGTTTTTCGTACCTAGACGCGTCTCGCAGTTTAATTGAGCCTGACGCGGGGCTGCCTGGTGGCGCTCCCTTGGGTAAGAGCTGCCCCACGTGAAGACGTGACGTGAAGCAGTCTTTCAGACTTGGCCTGGAGCTGAAAACACCACTGCCCTTGTGTAAGACGGCATGATTGGTTGTGAATGACGCGGCGACATCCAGTTCACTAATGGTTGATTAATTTGATAAGGACGTTGTTCATTTCAAACGTTGTTTAATAGTAACATGCTATGTCCGAGAATTATGAACCAAAAAATATGCAGCACTATTGGTACAACTTGTTAGATGACTAAGCATTTATATTGAGCCACGCGCTCGTTTCGAATCTCTCCGTTAGATCTATGATACAACAGATGAACAGATAGTACATTTGGAATTAAACAATAACAAGAGGCTGTGCCATTTGTGGCCATTGATAAACCAAGAAAAACGCCATATAGTAGTAGAGCAACAATCATGTGGAATCCAAGCGTCGAGAAACTGACGAGGCCCATGCAATAGATGTGAAAAAAATGGACAAGAAAAGAAGAAGAAGAAAGAAGTCAAGAAAACACCATAAAATCAAAAACACAAAACAACGCACGCAATATTAGCTCATGTATCATAAGGTGTTGCGGTTTCGGTCAACCGAGAGCTCCGTTCGGCTCAACGGGCTGCCACCAGCATCTGCCCGCATGCTGCCCTTGGGCCGCAGATTAATCACCATCTCCAGCTCACGAAGCATACCGCGGCTGGCATCTGCTTGTTCGCGCGCCTCTGCCCGCCGGTCGCGGTCTTCCTTCATCTTGGCTATCCGCTCGTCACGCGACAGCAGGCTCTTGCGCTTCGACGTTGGCGGCAGCGACACCGCCTCAAACACCACTTCCTCGTCAGGGTCACCCACTGTACTGCCCCCAAGCGGCGAGCCGCCTGTCAGTGCCCGGAGGGCATCTTCAGCAGTACCGCCGCCATCTTCGCCCACGGTAGTCAGGCCGCTGAAAGACACCGTGGGGGAAAGCAAGGCACTAAGCGATGAGAGTCTCTTCTCGTTACGGTCGATACCCGACGCCAGAGCCGACTTTCCTTCTTCCCACGCCTGGATGAGTATCTTCAGGTCCTGCCCGATCGATTCGTACTGCGACAGCAGGCTCGGGCCGAGCTCCGTAATGTCGTCTGCCTCGTTGAGAGACCGGTCTGACTCTTCACGCAGCAGAGCCAATTTTGCCTGCAGGCCGCGAATACCCGTAGACAGCGAATTCAGCTTGCCCAGCTGTGACCGCCACCGCTCGCGGCCAGGGGACAGCGGCGCCTTTGGCGTTGACATTTGTGGGAATGTCTCTGCCTCACTGAGGAGGTTGTGCAGACGTCCATACCCAATACGTGTCGACTCGTTCAACACCCGGAGGCCCTCCACTGCAGTAGTCCAACGCAGCAGGTCCGCCTCGTCGCCGGTCGCCTCGAGGGCAAGCAGAGCGCATAGGAAAATCTTGCGAATGGTGTGGAAGCGTGCCGCTAGGATGGTGAGTGTCCGAATCGAGTCGGCATCGTCAAACTCGGCCTCGCTAAACCCCTGCATGGCATCCGACACGTCAAAGTCGGAAATGTCATGGACGTGGTAATACATCTCGAGGTCGATCGGCTCGGCAAATCCTCTCACCACATTGGCGGCCTGAATGTACTTGGGCAGCGCCTCGGCAAAGTAGCTCCGGACAGCTTTCCGGATACGCATACAACGCCGCGATTGGCTGTGGTCGTCCATGCGGCTAATGGGCGGGAGTGGTGCGCTTCTGTGGAATGCTGTTAGCATGATCTCATCTCAAGGTTTCTTTTGGCGCTTGTGAACTGCCTGGAATGCGGGACTTTGATGGGCTGCATTTCTGTACAGCTCAAAGCGTCAAAGCACTAAAGCAAGTTCAAATTTCGTCTTCCGTCTCAGATGACGAGACCAGAATGTAGCTGTAGAAAAAAACCTGACTTACATTCTGTAGCCTCTCGACACGAGCTCCACCTCTTTGATGAAGGAGATTGCTGCGCTGGCTGCGCTGTCAAGATCAAGCGACCGTGTGACAAAGCACTTGACTTCTGTCAATGCGGACTGTCTCACATAGCGCAGCCACTGCTGCCGGAGGTATACATTTCCGACAGCCGCGGAGCCAGCCAGAAAGACAATGCCGAAGAAGAAGCGCTTCTTTGTGAGGTGAGCGATACCGCCAATGTAAACCCAGTGAATGGCCCAGGCAAAGACAAATGCACCTGCCACCGCCACCACAACGCCCGTAGTTGTTGGCGCCTGCGGGTCAAAGGTGTCTTGTAATGAAGCGGCAATAGTTGCACTGTTGTTGTTGTTGTTGTTCTCCTCGGTGTTGCCATCCGGGCGCATAGACGGCTGCTGCTGGCTGAGAGTTGCCGCTGCAAGCAAATGTGATGTAATGATTGTGTAGCGAAACTTTTCAAGAAACTGCGCGTTGTCGGCACGGCTGATTGTCGATGCGACGGCTCTCTGGTTGTGTTAGTTTAGTGGCTGCTCTCTGGACTGTGGCACATGGGATAAACGTACAGAATAGCGGTTGTTGATTGTTGACGATATTGATGCGCTGCGCACATGGCTGTCAACGCGAAGCGGGTTGGGGACCTTGTTACGGAAGCGTTTCCTCACCATCGGTCGGCCAACGGGTGCGAAGGTGGGAGATGGTGGGCTCGGAGGCGGCGTGTCTACGCCATTTTGGCTCGGGTTGTTCGACGTCTTGCGTTGTCGGGGTTGCTGGTCCGGGGTCACGGGAAGCGCATTGCTGGTTCCGGTTGCGTCATCTGACTCGCCATCAGAGTCGGGCAGGAGCTCGGCGGCCGAAGTTGAAGGTGTTATAGTAGACGCCCACTCGAGAGGTTCGTTCTGTCCTTCATCTACCAATATGGGAAACCGGTTAGAACGTATTCGTGACATGTTGTTTGCGACATGAAGTTTGAAATGTAACAATATGCGCAATAAGGGAACATAAGAAAAAAGAAGAAAATTTACCTCTGAGATAATCTGCCAGCGGACTCTCGTCATATACAATAGTCTCCATCAGAGGATCGGGTCTCGGGTGTCTTGTGTGTCAGGTGCGCACAAGGGAACGGCGCATTCCCTTTGTCCAACGGCGCAAGAGGGCTCGCAGGGTTGTGTGCGCGATAGGCGGCGATTGCGCTGGACTGGTCTGATTGGGAGGTGTGGCTGGAGGGTAACGAAATACAGTAGTGAATGGCTGATAAAGAGCGACTGAGGTAAGACAAAGAACAGCAGTGACTTGGCAGGCTCCTAGTAAATAGCTGCCGCTGTGTTGGCGGGAGCCTAACTGACGTCGTCGGTTTTGTGTGGTTTGTTTTGTTACGTTGGGACGAGGGGAGCTAGGGCGAAGACGGAGGCGAAGTTGAGAAGAGGGTTCTAAAACGAGCGAGCGAGAACGAGATTGTGTTAAGAGAACGAGAGATGGGCCGTGCAAGATGGTGTAGGAACGGCGGGCTACTGCTTTGCCATGTGACGGGCTTTTGGCTAGTAATATGCAGCTAAAGAGGTGTGGTGGATGAATGACAGGCGCGGTGTGGGTGTGAGTTGGTGTACGAGGGTGGTAATGGCGGCGGTCGTGGTTGACTCGAGGGTGATAGGTTGAAGGTGAAGATGAAAGGTTAGAGGAAAGAAGTTTGTGGCAAGATGCAGCAGTAGAGATCAAGTTGGTTGTATTGTATTACTGTCGCACAAAGGCTTGGCTAGATACGGAGGCAGGAGGCGTCCTTGGTCCTTTCTGTTTTCGGTTGTTTTGATATTGTCTCTCGGTGGGTATGGACTATGGATATGGGCTGTGGCTATGTGAATGGTGAGCAGAGGTGGATAAAGGGGATAACGATGAAGGCAGGAACGAACAGTCGACGACTGTAAGACAAGAAATGTACTATGTAATAGGCAGGTACGAATTGCAAAAGGGCAAGAACAGCAAGAACAGACAGCAAGAACAACGAGAGAAGAAGGGGCCACCTGCGATACTGGGTCTCTCCTTCCCTTGTGTTTTGTAATTTCTCTTTTGGATAAAGGAAAAACGTGATGGCAACAGCATAAACGACGTATCTCGCGGAAAGTGCGCTGCGGAGTCTGGTCGTATTGAAGATTGAATATGATTGTACTGAGGATTAATACTGCAAGTACCTTGTTTGTACAGCGTATCTTATCATTGGTTTCTTTTCCCTGTTCGGCCGCGCCTTCCCTTGGGAAATGAACTGCAGCATCGCCAAATTAAGCTACATGTAAAGTCGTATGCAGCAAAAGTAAGAGGAAGGAGCGACCTGGCTTGTGCGCTCCTACTCCGCACAGGTTGCAGATTACATTACAGATTACAAGGGGACAGTGGTCGCCAGGGTTCGTCATGTTTGTTGTGTTTTACGGTGCTCTGCGGTAGAATGATGTTCGGGGTCTTGTCGTGACCCGTAGTATTGCACTATTGCTGCAAGGAACAACACGCATTGCGCTGAAAAGGACACAATTACGACGTATCCGGACATCAGACCAAAGCACCCCAGCAGCAAAATATGAAATAGGAGACGTCCCGGCCACTGCGAGGCATTCTCAGCCAAGAGGCAGGTGCGACCCACAGCAGAAAGACAGAAAGACCGAAGGTAGCACCAGTCCCGGATAGGCATCCCCCACAGGGTCCACTGCATGTCCAGGCCTGGCCAATCATATACCCTCGCGTGGGCAAGCTTTCGTTTTCGGTGTGCTCCGTGGCAGGTCCCAGCTCCATCGGATATCAGGGCATCGTGTAACGGACGGGACTGGACACGGCGTCCTCGACTACGACCAACGAACTGCATCACCACCCACGACACCACCCTCGACAGCAGACGATCACATTCGCATCCTAGCACTGCAGCATCGCCATCGAACAACTGCCATAATGTCGACCGAGCGCGAGTTCCAGATAGAGCCCCTCGTCCAGGAGTCTCTTGTCCACAACACCAAGGCACGTCGGCCGAGCTGCGGATGCTATCATGATCCATGCTTATCACTAACAGTACAGACCTTGACAAACATCCAGAACCTTACGGCATCACTATGCGGCGTCGGTGCCGGCATCCTGGGCCTTGAGTCCTACAGCGGCTTCCTCTTCTACGTTGCCTTTTCGCTCATCACGACAGCGCTCTTTTTTATCTTCCGTGTCGTCTCGGCATCCGTGGACCTGCGCGCAGCTGGCAAGGAGGTCAATGTGCTGGATACGGGTGCTTTCTTCCGCAGCCCCATCGAGTTCTGGACCGGCGGTCTGATGAACGGCTTGGCGGGCTACATCTTGACGTGGACGCTGTTCTACGGCCTGGTCAGGGCATAAGCGACGATGACGATGGCGGCTTGGGCACGAATGCCGCAGTGGAATACTGGAAGGCAGACATGTCGGTCATAGAGCGAGCATTGCATTAAGTTTGGTCATTTCTCGTTGGGCGTTCATGGGCATTGGTTATTATTTATACACTTGACGGCTACAATATAAAAGCACCTTTATAATATCATGATGACAATTTCAGCGTGGGCTATTGGTAATTGTAAAAGTTCCTTGCGCTGTATTTGGTAGGGGTGTGATACCAAGCATAATATCCTAAGAAAATGCAAACATAAACATCTGCACATAAAGCTCACGGCAAGCATGAACAGGAACAGCAACAAGCATAAATCATGATACACGTAATGATACGGACACCAGTAGCAACCAGGTGGTCGCGAGTCTTCCAACAGCAAGCTCGCAAGTCGCATTACACACCCGAGATTGCCACCACATTGCCCACAAATCCGTCCAGCACAGTCCCTTCCCGGCTTGCGCCTTCGAGGATGACGATCTTGGACCCCAGCTCAACCCATTCACGGCTGAACAGGATTTCAAGCCGGACACAGTAGCCCTTTTCTGATGAAAGGCTGATCTCGTCCTCGATCGGGTCAAGACCAAAGACGTCGCCCTCCATGTGGCCTGCAGACCCTATCTTTCCACCTTCCGGCCCAAGCTCCGGGCGTAAACGCGGTGAGCTCCATATCTTGGACACTCTAGCCTGTGCTCGGATGCTGGCAACATAAAACGTCACCAGTGTGCTATCGTTCAGATGTATAATTGCCTTGTCGTTGAAGAAACCGGTCAGAGCCGATGTTGCTTGCAGCCCATGGTTGCTGTTGGTCATGAGCTTGTTAGGAACAGCCACAATCATGCCTCGTCTCGGCTCAAGCGGCCGCACAGCTAAAGTGTCACCAGCTTTTCCAGCAGCATAAGCCGCCTTGCCGAGAGCCAGGCCAAGAGTGCCGACCTCGTCGGCTTCAAGTGTCTGGACGCTCATCCTCAAATTGCGGATACTCACAACTTGGGCTTCGCGCCACTCACCGTCGTTGGAAGACGCTGTAGCCATATCGGTATGCGCGTGTGCAGACTCCGGAGGCAGCGCACTGTCGTTTGTAGATGCCATTCTGTCGTCCAGTCGTGCAGAATCTGCCAGCTTCTCAGCTATTGGAAAGGGGCCAATCGTGACCGTTTGGCCCAACTTAAGCCGACCGAAATGGGCATATCCGGACACAACACATTCAACATTGGCCTGCCACGGAGCACGTGCATGTGCAAACGACATTGGCCTGCTGAATTTGTCTTCGATGTGAAACAAAGCCTCGGGTTGGTCCTTTCCGACCATCACTCCAAGATGATCGTGAGCTAGAGGCATCGGTGGAAGCGGCAGTTCATGGAGAAGGGCGTGTATCAGGCCGACACCATCCCCTGTGACAGAACTTTCCAGCACGACAGGCACCGTTGCACAAAAGTCGCGGGACTCCAGCATAGGAGATAGAACATTCCGAACCATCTGCATGTCCTCCTCATAGATCTTCACAGCCCGTTCAGAGAGCCTCTTTTTGGCATTGATCAGCTGCGGTGTTCGTCCAGCACCCTTTACAGCCGCCCAAACAGGAGCCAACAGCCGCTTAAGCGACGCCCTGTTTGCAAGGTCAGACTTTGTGAGCACAATGACCAGCGGCAGATTGAGTTTGAGGCACAGATTAAGGTTGTCCTTGAAGAGAGACGGCCCGGCGCTGTGATGTGTTGTCCCATTGGGAGAGCCGGCGAGATCTTTTTGAGGCTCGCTTAAGGCGTCGTCTTGAGCGGCGCTTATGCACAGCAAGGTCCAGTGCGGCGCCCATCCCACGAGTCCGCGCAAGGCTGTTCGTCTGAAGCGAGGGTGGCCGGCAGAGTCGGACACGAACACAAGACGCCCGTGCTTAGCATAGTCGTGAATTCCGAACCAAGACTCAATATTGGGATTGGCGTAGTTGACAATAGAGTCACCACTGTAGCCCACCAGCTCCTGAGTGACTGAGCTTGTCATTCCTGACTTCATCTCGTGGCGGTGCTTGAGAGCATTCAATCGGCCTTTTCCTTTTCCGTCATCGTACTCGCCTGTGGTGAGTGCACCGAGCAAGGTCGACTTGCCTGATCCTGTTGGGCCAGCCAAGGTTACTCTCAGCTGCTCATTGTATCTTGATGTAGACATGGGGGACAGAGATCTGAACGAGATGGCCTCTGCGGCATCCCTTCCTGTGAATGCAGCATTTTCTGCCTGCTCGAACAGCCCAACGAAAGCCTCAACGACATAGAGGCCTTCCGTCTTCACAAACTTTGCCGCGTGCACTGTCGATCCGGAGGATGCCGGGGCCGTTGGCGACACCGAGGGCGTCAAATGAGACTCGCCATCTGACGAAGATGAGGGCGATGACGAATCATCCGTCATCTCGCATTGGCCAACCCACACAATTCGCTTGATTGTGACGGAACAGCCGAGATTGGCTGCCATCCAACGCAGAACAGAGATGCTCAGGCGCATCTCTTCATTTGTGATTCCCACAAGACTGCCGTCGTCTGCAACACCGATTTCGTACAGGGCTCCCCGCGTCTCTTCCAGTCCAGCGACTGGTTTTCCAATCTCAAATTTCATTTCCTTAAGGACAGAGTCCTCTGGTAGGACTGGGAGATGGCCAAGATTCTGACCCATTGCAGACGCATGATATGGTGTAGCTTGACGAAGGCGCCAGAGCAGCTGGGTGGTGAGATGCTGGCACCGGTCCTGTCGTGCCTGGCTGGCATTGAAGTTTCCGGTTATGCGGGCATGTTGAGGAAATTCCGGGTTGGAGTGGTTCTGCGCGTGTACTCCGACTAATTTGTAGGCTCGTCTGGGACGAAGTAGTAGGTGTAGTTTGTACTCGACTGGGCCGTCCTGGGGTTCGGGCAGAAGCTGTGCATCTGCGAGGTCGCCTATCAATACGTCATGGCCTTCGGCTGGGTAGAGACAATTGACGGGAGGCGAGCCACCTTCTTCCAACGGCAAGAGCCAAGGTGATATCACCTCAACAGGCTCCGGCTCGTAGGTGAAGACTGACATTGGGTAGACGAATGACGACTAAGTTACAGGGGGCGTGACGACGGAAGGGCTCAAATGTTTAAAAGTACTACAGATGCGTCTAAGAGTAGTAAAGAAAACGAAACAAAGGCAGAGTAGAAGGCGTTATGGATCATTTTAGCTGTGTGACGGAGTGTTTGTAGAGGCAGCGTGTTAGGCTGGGCTGGAGGTATGTCGATTATGGGAACAGAGATGATATGTGGCGTATAGTTAGGCGTACAACCTGTAGTTTGGATCACGCACAGATAGCCTGTGAGAAAGACATGATAATTATGGAATGAAACAAAGTGATTTGGTGCTGTGTTTGTGTCAAAAGTGAAGCTTGAGACGGCAGAGTTAGGAGGTCGTGAAGGGATGCAATCAAGCCAACCAAATAGTTCTTTCCGGAACGGGACGTAGAGTCAAGCCGGGGTTGGTGACTCCTTCCCCATGTGGTGCGGCTAGCTACTACAGTACTAACATCACATCACAGTTCGGGAAAGGGACGAACCAGACAGCCAAAGGGCATACATAGTACGAAACAAAACTATGACGTGCGAAACAAGGCACTCCGTGAACTATTTTATTTGACTCATCTCAACTTCGTACATAGTATACAATTCAAAGGGATTACTGTCGCGCTCTGTATATCAAGCTATCTCACACCGCCCTGCGCAACCTTTGTCCGATCTGGAAAGATGAGATGGTGTTCATCATTTGTTACTGATTACTGAGTACATACGTCCCCCCTAGGAAGGAGCGTCGGCCGCGCACCTTCCTTCGCTCTAAACATAGTCATACAAGGTAAAGAGGCAGCCACGATGGGCGAGTCCACCCTTGAGGAAGGACGAGGGGATTTTTATCGCCTTTTGCCTCTTCAAAGCCAGCACGGGAAGGAGCATGTAAACGCATGTGAATGACAAGATTATGCAGGCTCGAGAAACGAAGATGCCTAACACAAGGTTTAGCGCGCCCCTGTCCTATTTTTATTCCGCCCGGCTGTGGAACGTACCGGGGCTGAGTTAGCACCTAGTAGCAATACGGTGAGACTCGCCCCCCTTTTCCCTTGCTACTGTACTTACTAATTACAGCCCACTAAAATGTCTACTAAGTATTGCATGCAGTACATAGTATGTACGTTGTGCTGGGCCGCTGTGCTCTCTATCCGAAACCCTTTTCACTCTTGACGAAACGCAAGTCAGACATCGCAACTCTCCTCCTTCATCCACCACTCAACACATCAATCTTGACTGTTTTCCCCGAACAAACAGTTCATACATCAAGATACATTCTTCCCACATCCTTCCGTATACTTTGCGTCTTCTTGAACGATTCGTATTCTTGATACACTTTGTACGGCTTCGAACCCTCCAAATCAGCCGCTTTTACCCCGACGATCATCGGCAGCTGAGACCCTTCGACTTGTTCCATCGACATCGACACATCCTCGATCCAACGTATATAAGCCACGCCGGCAGCCGACATCTTAGCAACCGCGAACATGCCTCTCTTTAGCCGCAAGAAGAGCAGCAAGGAGGACGAGAACCCGTATGCCCAGCAGAACCAGCAAGGCGACCCCTACAGCCCCCAGATGACGTCGCTCCAGAGAACCCAAGCAGACCTGGGCCTGCCGGTCAACGGCCGCTCAGGGCGCCCTGGTCTTCCCAGCGGACCCGGACCTAGAGCTGGCGGCGGCCCGTCTCCCCAGAACAACCAACCCTCACCGTACGGCGCCCCATCTGGCGGCCAGCCCGGCGCTGGCGCAAACGGAGCTCCCCCACCGAGAGGTGCTCCTGGCCAGCAGGGCGGTGGTGGCTACAGTGCTGGAGGATATGGTGCACAGGGTGGATACAGGAGCAACAAATACAACAATGGCGGTTCATCCTATGGTACCGGCCCTTCTCCCTACGACGGACGTCCTCCATCATACAAGAGCACTGCTGACAGCATTTCTCCAGGATCCGGTGACCAAGGTGGCTATGGCGGCGCAAGCAGACAAACAGGCGCTCGGCGCGGTGGATATGGCGGCCTGGGTGGTAACGAGGAAGCGGATGACTCAAGCAGACAGGCACTTTTCGGAGATGCGCCACAGAAGTTTGCAAGCCAGCCCGCTCAGGCCCCAGAGACCGGTCGCCCGGGGTATGATATCAACAAAGGCTACGGTGCCCCCAGAGGTAGCGCCGGTGGCGAGGGCGAGGGCGGTGCCGGTGGCTATGGCGATGACCGCGAGTTGACGACCGAGGAGCAGGAGGACGAGGATGTCAAGCGCATGAACCAGGAGACCAGATACCTGCGTAATGAGACAGACCAGAGTCTGGACCGGTCGCTGATGATTGCCAACCAGAGCATTGAGACGGCGCGCGGGACAATGGCACGCATGCACAACCAGCGTGAGCGCTTGCTTAACGTCGAGAGCAACCTGAATGCTGCGTCGAACCACAACAAGATTGCCGAGCACCGGGCAGCCGAGCTGAAGCACTACAACCGCAGCATGTTTGCCGTCAAGGTCAACAACCCCTTCACGTCGAAGCAGCGCGCCGCAGAACAGGCCCAGTCGGCTCTGGACGAGCACCGTGCCCAGCGTGACCAGCGTGAAGAAACCCGTCGCCTTGCCTACCAAAGCACACGGGATGCCGAGCAGCAGTTTGATAAGCTGGACAAGTCCATTGCCCAGGGTCGGCAGCTAGGACAGTCCAAGACGGGCCAGTCGAGCAAGTTTAACCTGGAGGACGACGACGAGGAGGACATTGCCAAGGAGCGTGGCATTGACAACAAGATGGGCCTGTTGGAGAACGCTGTCGGCACCTTGAACATGACAGCCAGGGCAATGGGCGAGTTTGTCGAGGACGACCTGGAGCACATTGACCGCATTGCTCAAAAGGTATGTTTGACTTCTACTTTAATTTATTGCATGCTTGCAACATGTACTAACATCTGTACAGAGTGACGCCGTCGACGACCAGGTCCGTGCCAACCGGTACAGACTGGAGAGAATCGAGAAGCGCGGTTAAAGGGACGGCGGTGCTGGACGGCCACATATCGTGGTTGTGTAATTGAAGTCGAATGATTTCAGGCAGAGTTATCATTGATCATTTTGTTTCTTTCAGTTTACAGTTTACATAGCAACTGCGTCGTTGTGCATTTTAATCTTTTGTATCTTTTGTTTTCGTCGTTTTAAAACATCCTGATTCCGCAGTGTTCAAGATATACGAAATGTAATCATTTATTTTTGTATATATTTCAGTCTAATAGGGAATACTTGGGAATATCACATCGAATTTTACAACATCAATTGAAATTAATAAAATCTTATAGATATAAAGAAATTATTGACTCAAGCTGAACATCATTTTGTAACGTTTTAAGGGTGACGTTTGGATAGTGTCACGTGACCAATATAAGCCCATATTTGAAGCTCTAAAATTGAGATTTCACGATCATGTCAATGAAAACACACTTTTTTATAGACTTTTATCTCACAGTCAACCAACACAAAATATGTCTACCGAATCAAAACCAATACATAAAAAGGACGCGAAAAAGTCCAAGCACCTCTACAAGGTCGGAAATGGCTTTGTCGACCTTGACTTTTTCATGAACGGTGGCCCGAAAAAGGACGACAAGGAGCCGGCAGATGCGCCAGAAGACGCCGACGCCGACGCCGACGCAAAAGAGGAGGAGAGCAAAAAGACTGACGACGAAGCCAATAAGGAGTCTTTAAAAAATGGAAACGGCAGCAAACATCTGATGGACCGCAAGCGGCGGCGAGACGGCCAATCTGCTGGGCGCCGACGCAACGGCGACCTGATCACCGGCGACCCGTCACTTTTTGCCACGCGCAAGGCGCTGCCGATCTGGGACAGCCGCAATGAGATCCGCGATACGCTTGCTGCCAGCGACGTGCTCATCCTGGTCGGCGAGACGGGTTCCGGTAAAAGTACGCAGGTGCCGCAGTACCTGTGCACGGAGCCCTGGTGCACGGGTCTCGTCGCCATCACGCAGCCGAGACGAGTCGCCGCGACGACGCTGGCCAACCGCGTGTCGCGCGAGATGGGCACGCCCCTGGCCGGCCTCGATACCAACGACCCGAATGCGCGGGGCCGCGTCGGTTACTCGGTGCGTTTCGACCACAAAGTGCCCAAGGGCACCAAGGTCAAGTTTCTGACCGAGGGTATGCTGCTGCAGGAGATGGTGCGCGACCCGGCGCTCAAGCAGTATAGCGCCATTATTGTCGACGAGGTGCACGAGCGGAGCGTTGATGCCGATCTGCTGCTGGGATTCCTGCGCCAGATTCTGCAGGCCAGCAGCAAAGGCCGGGTGGGGGGCAGCAGGGGAGAGGCAGACAGCGAGGTGCAGAAGCGCCAGCGCGGCGACAAGCCACTCAAGGTTGTCGTGATGAGTGCCACGGCCGACGTCGAGAAGATCAGCAACTTCTTCACCACGCATACCGACGCCAGTGTCACCATCCAGTCGAAACACAACAAGGTCGATGTCCTCTATATCCCCGGCCGGCAGTACCCCGTCGAGCTCATCCACACGCCCAAGCCCGTCGAGGACATTCTGGACGCGCTTGTCAAGAACGTCTTCCAGGTGCACATTCAGGAGCCGCTGCCTGGCGACGTCTTGTGTTTCTTGTCGGGCCAGGAAGAGATCGACGCTGCCAAGCGGCTGATTGAAGAGCGTGCTGCTACGCTGGCATCCAACGTGCCCGGCATTGAGATCTGCCCGCTGTACGGCCAGCTGTCCATGGAGGCCCAGAACAAGGCGTTCCAGCCGGTGTCGCGGCCCTTTACGCGCAAGGTGGTGCTCGCAACAAACATTGCCGAGACGTCCGTCACTGTGCCGGGTGTGCGCTACGTGATTGACAACGGCAAGGCCAAGGTTAAGATGTTCCGTGCGCGCCTGGGCCTGGAGTCGCTGCTGGCCAAGCCCATTGCCAAATCGTCTGCCATCCAGCGTGCTGGTCGTGCCGGCCGCGAGGGCCCCGGTAAATGCTACCGGCTGTATACTGAGGAGTCGTTCAACCAGGAGCTGGTGCCGATTGAGCTGCCCGAGATTCTGCGCATTGATATCCTCGGAGCCGTTCTCACGATGAAGGCCCGCGGTATCGACAACACGTTTACCTTTCCCCTAATGGACGAGCCCGACGAGGATCTTATGGAGAAGTCGCTTCTGCAGCTGCGCCGCCTGGGCGCTCTGGCCGACGACGTCAGCATTACCGAGGACGGCAAGACCATGGCGCTGCTGCCTGTGTCGGCGCCCTTTGGCCGTGTGCTGCTGGATGCCGCCAAGGTGGGCTGTCTTCTGGAGGCCATTGACATTATCGCATGCCTGACATCGGGCGACGATATTTTCATGCGGCTGCAGTCGGAGCAGGACCGCGACGACGTCGAAGAGTATCGCAAGGAGCTGTTCCGTCGCGAGGGCGACCTGCTGACGTACCTGACGGCGATCCAGCGCCTTGTGGGCGAGAAGAGTACGCAGTGGAAGAGCTGGTGCCAGCAGCGGCGCGTCAACCTGCGCAACATGCGGCAGGCCCTCAACATTCGGCGCCAGCTGCGGAGCATCTGCGTGCGGCAAAAGATGATTGCAGCCGAGGACGTGCCGACGGCGTCGGACGAGCAGCTAGAAGACTTTGTGCCGCTGCCGCCAGACCGGACGGACGCGCTGCTGCGATGCTTCCTGAGCGGCTTTGTCTTGAAGACGGCGATGCTGGCGCCCGACGGCAGCTATATTACGACCGAGGGCAAGCATGTTGTGGCGGTGCACCCGTCGAGTGTGATGCACGGCCGCAAGACTGAGGCCATCATGTACCTGGAGCAGGTCTTTACGACCAAGAACTACGCGCGCAAGGTGAGCGCCATCCAGAGCGATTGGATCATAGATGCCCTGAGATCGCAGCAGGTGTAAACGTGTCAAGCTGGGACTTGGAGGGGCTAGGTGTACTTTATACGTTGGACAAACTGTACTATCTTTCATATTTCATACAGACGGAATCATATACCCCATCATACATGGAGCTTATTCATATTGGTATTTCATTTCAAGTCATGCCATTACCGCATGTATCCTATCATTCTATTATGATGGCTATGCTGATTCCGTGCCGGTCTTGGTCGGGTCCTCGCCCGCGCCGTCGCCGCCGCCACTTGTGCGGTGCTTTTTTATCGCCATCATCAGCTCGTACAGCTGACCAACTTGCTGGTCTGTCAATGTTAGTAGATGCTAGTAAACTGCGTAGACTAGCCGAGAAATGGCAGCAAGGGACTGACCATTCATCTTTGCCACTTTCTGGGGGTCCAGCTTCTCGCCGACCCATGCATCGCCCTCGATCTTTTGCGCATACAGCTGCCACTCCGTCAAAAAGCCGATCAGGTGCTGTGCATTGTCCACCTCGCGGTGCGCGCGGAACTCGGCCTTGATGTACTCGTCGCCGAGCACGCGCATCTCTGCCGGCAGATACTTGCGGTGTGCGCGCAGCAGTCGCCGGTACAGTGGGATGGGCGGCAGAAGAGCCATGGGCTCGGGGCGCAGGCCGGCACCCTTGGGGCGAGCCGCCGAGGCCAGGAGACGAACAGACGGCCTCATTGTGACTGTGAATAGTATTAAATGACGAGGTTACCGTAATAATCTCTTTCAATGGAAGAGTTAGCAATGTTGCCGTGGCGAGTCGAGGAGTGAAAACTCGCGATGTGTGGGTCGCCATACTAGCACAGTCCACACACGGCCCACACACTGTGTATACAGATTGTTCTTTCACATGCGCTCGTCAACAAGCAATCAATGCACTCATTTTATAGCTCTTGAATTATATTATTATATAATTTCATATATACGCTAAGAAAGGATGTCCGGTCTCTCCTTGCTTCATGCATTGGGTATCATAACGTCATTAGTCTCGCCCTGCTT
Source organism: Ophiostoma australiae (assembly GCA_022392945.1). Taxonomy (NCBI): domain Eukaryota; kingdom Fungi; phylum Ascomycota; class Sordariomycetes; order Ophiostomatales; family Ophiostomataceae; genus Ophiostoma; species Ophiostoma australiae. Next base: position 1,662,718 of record JAKRGJ010000001.1, read on the forward strand.
TTGTCCTCCTCGATCACATCTTCTTGTCTCGCACGTCGTCCTTTTCCGACTGCTGCAGCGTCTTCCTTGGCCACTCCGGGCAGATATCGATGCGCTCCCGTGGCCAGACAAACTCGCAGAACAGGAACAGCAGGTAGTCGATCACTACACACAAACAAAACAGCTTGCCGGCCCAGATGCCGCAGCCGTAGTACCGCTTGAGACGATCGATCAGGGCAAAGCTCTGCACACCCGACCGCCCGCGCGTCGCACTCCATGTGCCGCCGCCGCCCGCACCGGCACCGCCTGCAAGGTCGTACCCATAGAACTCGGCCTCGCTGATGGCGCCCGTGATGCCGTTGTACACCCGCTCCGTGCGCGCCGCCACATTTGTCCACGAGTACATGGCCTTCACCTGGTCGTGGAAGCGTTCTGTGCGCACCTTGTTTGCGCGCAGAGCAGCAATCGCACGGCCAGTTGCGGCCACCAGATCATCTTCCTCGGGGCGTGCAAACTGCGTCATGTGCGACGGCAGCACCTCGGGGATGCCGCCGACCTGGGTGCACACCACGTACAGACCGCAGCTGGCGGCTTCGACAATGACAGTGCCAAAGGCTTCTGTCAAGCTGGGGTGCAGGTAGATGTGGCCGCGCACCATGACGTCGCGCACGTCCTCGTGGCGCACAGGGCCCAGCATCTCAACGCGGTCCTGGAGGACGTTTTGCTCAATCATCTGCTTAAGATCAATGGCTTTGGGTCCCGAACCGGCAATGATGAACCGCGTGTTGGGGTGGTTCTCGAGGATGCGTGGGATGGCGGCGACGAGCAGGTCAGTGCCCTTGTTGTAGAAGAGGCGCGAGATGACGACAATCGTGATGGGATCGTGCGGGCCCAGCAGGTGGGCGGGCGTTGGCGGCGAAGCATCATGGCTGACAAACGACGGCTTGGGCGGCGAAGCATTGGGCTCCGATGACGACGCAGGCGGTGGAAGCTGGTGCTGTGATGAGAGACCCTGTGGTGGCTGTGCTTGAGATTGAGATGGCGGCCGTACAGAAGCTTGCGCCTCTTTCTGCATGCGCTTCTGCGTCGTCGCCGCATCCTGGCTTAGATGCCGCTGGTGCTGCCGGTGGCGGTACTCGTTGTGCAGATGCTCCTGCTCTTCGGGCGACAGCGGCTTAAAGTTCTCGGCCACCACCGCATTGGGAATGACAGAGACCATGAGCGGATCGAGCGATGCCCGCAGGACCGTGTTCTCCTTGCACGTATGGCTGACACAGATGACATGGTCGACGTCGCTGAGGGCAAACTTGAGCAGCTTGTTGGCCAGGATGCTGCTGGCATCGGCAAAGCCAAACAGCGAGTGGTCTGTGTAGACAGTACGCAGGCCCATGGTGCGCGCATGCAGAATAGCCTCGTGGCACAGGCTGCTGAGACTGGCGTGGCCATGGACAATGTCAATCTGCTCGCGAAGGACAATGTTGCGGAAGACGGGGAAGAAGGAGAAGACGGTCGGGAAGGTCGTCGAGCGGTAGATGACGAGAAAGGGCACGTGGTACACCTTGATGCCGTTTGTGAGGTAGCGCACACCCTTGCGGTCTGGGTATTCGTGCGTGATGATAATGACCTTGTGGCCGCGGTCGACGAGCTTGGACGAGACCTGGTAGATGTGGCTCTCGACGCCGCCGGGCTGCGGAAAGAAAAAGTCGCTGACCATGGCGATGTTATACGTCCGTCGTGCCATGGTGGGCAAGCGTGGGATCCGCGCAGCGGACGGCACTTGCTGGTGGTGGTGTTGGTAATGGTAGGGGTGGCTCGCAACCTGTTCAATTCGAGCTGTTGAAGCTTTTCAGATTTGACGACATGACGTTAATAAGCGTGTAGGCGACGCGGCAGCAATCGCGCACAGACCACGTGATTTCAGGGGACCTCGTTGTACTGAGCGGGTCAGCTATGTTTGTTCTGGTTTAGTGCTGTGATGACCCCTATTGGGGCTGCTGGGGCTATGGGGACCTGGCCAGGCCACGACAACCGCACGCTACAGTACGGGGAATTTGCCACTGCGAAATCCACGGGCTCTTGGCCATTAGAGGAGAATAGAGCAACATTAATATGTAGCAAGTCGTATTGAAATAAGACTGCATAAAGTGAGGCATTTTGGGGATAGTCATGTACAATCATCGATCTCTAGTAGTTAAAGCCTCGGAGGGCGCGTATATGTATCTAGGATGAAGACTAAACGCAGAAAAATCAACTTTGCACCAGAGTACGCATCAGCGCACGCACCAAAAGGATACACCAAGCATACACCAAAAACATACACCAAAAACATACAAAAGGTTACATTGAGGATTACATAAAAAATATACACAAAGATAGCAAATTATGCGGCTATCCGCTCTTGCCTATTGCGTTGCGTTTGCAGTCTCACAGGCTCTCGGTCATGCCTTCCGAGTTCGAAACGCGGATCGTGTCCTTGTCAGCTGACGATTTGTCCGTCTGCTTTAGCAGGTAGGCTGCCGCCCAGTCTGCGACATTGTCAATGGCAATCGTCTTTTTGAACATGGGCAGGCCTTTACGCTCCCATGCATCGAGGAAGAGGTCACGGTATGGCGCAAGATTGAGCATTGCCCCTGAAAGAATAAGCGCATCGCTTCCGGGCTGGCATTTGCGCGACATGGCCAGCGGCTTGACACGGTCGACAAAGTCGTCGGCGGCATTCTGCAGGATGGAGAGAGCCTGCTGATCGGGCGCATCTGTGCTTCCCGGAGCATAGTGGCTCGGGAAGGCTAGCTTGGTTACGACACGCGAGATTTCAGCAATCTGGTGCTTGGGTGCGCGGCCGGCGCTGTGGAGGATGCGCGGCAGCAGATCTTCTGGGTGGGCATTGCCGGTGCTGGCGCCGAGAGAGGCGAGCACGGCCTTTTCGAGAGGCGATGCCTGCATAAGGGGGCAGTCTACATGGCCGGCCTCATCATCATCTTCGCTCTGCAGCCCATCGGTGCCGTCGTCACGCAGTTCCATGTCGACGAGGACGGTCTGGAGTGCACGCTTGCCGATATCAAAGGCGCTGCCCTGGTCGCCCAGGAGGTAGCCCCAGCCGCCAGTACGGCCGGCATACACGATCTCGCCTGTTTTGGGGCATCGGCGGAAAGAAACCGAGACAGAGCCTGTGCCAGCTAGCACTGCCAAGCCGCCCTGCAGACTGTCGTCTGTGCCGATGCAGGCCGCTAGCAAGATGCTGTCACTTGTCAAGCGAAGACTTCCATCGCGGAGCGAGACAGACAAGAGCGTCTCGAGACGGATTGTGAGGGCGGCGGGATTGAAGGAGTAGTGCAGGCCAGCAATGCCTGCCCAGACGCGGACAAAGCGGGGCATAGTGACAGGACCGAGAAGATGTTGTGGCACGGCGCCAGGGGCATTGCGCAGGCGAGCTTCCCGAAGCCGGGCTACTGCCTGCAGGGTGGCTCCCTGGATCTGAGCAACAAGGTCGTCCGGGGTGACGCAGTTAACATTGCATGCGCCAGTCTCGGCGTGCGCCACCTCGCCCGACCGTGAAGCCACGGTAACCTTGCAGCGCGTGCCGCCGCCATCAACGACAAGCACAAGATCGTTGCCATGATCGCCTATTGTCTGGTGTTCTAAGAGGGCTTTTGACGGCTGCGATGATACTTGGAGGAACCGGTGAAAGTGCCCTGTGACAGTTTCGAGACGAGCTTGTGCGGTGGCGAGGTCTAGTCCAGACACGGCAACAGCACAGGCCAATTTTACGCTGTTGCCGCAGAGATAGATGTGGGTGTCTATCTGCGAGTCGGTTGCATCTGCTAGCCGCTCAAATCTCTGCGAGCAAGTGCTTGTGGTTGCAAGATCTTGTGTGCTGTCGCCCGCGGGACTGCTGCTGTGGAGGAGGTATGCGGGACCAGCGCCGCATATTTGGCGGAGAATACGGCGTCCACGGATACGCAGCTTGTTGTTGCGCACGCGGACGTCTAGCATGAGGCCCCGGTATGTCTTTCCGAGCTGCACCATGGTGCATGTGCTGATCATGTTAAGAATCTGCTTGGCTGCCGTGCCGGCCTTGAGACGTGTACTCCCAGAAACAAACTCGGCACCGGTGAGGACGGTCACAAGGTACTGGACACCCAGCCGGCCGAATGCAGACGGCTGACAGTTGGTGATGCCGGCTGTAAGTGCGCCCGCACCGCGTGCGAGTTTGAGAGCACCGAGAACATAGGGAGTTCTGCCTGATGCCGAGATGCCGATGACGGAGTCGAGGGAAGTAGGCTTCAGAGCCATGAGAGCGTCTGCGCCATCGGCCTCGAAGTCCTCTGCATTTTCGCGTGCCTGCACGACGGCACCGCTGCCACCGGCAACAAGTGCTTGGAACTGCGAGGGATCGGCGGAGAATGTGGGCTGCAGTTCGGTACTGTCCATGTATGCCACACGGCCGCTGTTCCCAGCGCCGACATAAAAAATGCGGCCGCCGGCCTGAACACGCTTTACGAGTGCGTCAACAAGGGCAGCAATGACGGGTAAGTTATCGGAAATGGCAGGAATGACGTGGGACTCGCGCTCGAGGAACTCTGTACAGAGATCGGGGGTATTGAGAGTGTCGATACGATCGGCCCAGGCAGAGTCGGATCCCTCTGTCTGAAGCTGGCCCAGGTACGCGGCGTCTGGAGGGTCACCAGTTGAGGTGATAGGCGGAATAGTGGCAGGCACTGGTGTGGATAATGGTGACGAGAGAGTGGCGGGGTAGGATTGTGGGACTGGGGCGGAACCGGAGCCGTACCGCGGATTGGGTAGCCGGTCCATGCTGGGATTGGCGGTGGAAGATGTGGTTTGGTCAGGACTGTGGGGAGGTTGAATATCTTGGACAAAGTTGTCTTTATATTCATGCTGCTTTTGGTGTTGGCAGTTTTGATCTTGATAGTTCTGGCTGGCCTGGATGTTTTGACAGCTCTCTTTTAAACTACTGCCGTTTTGACGGACGGCAGAACGGATATCACCGGACTGGTGCGTGCTGTTCTGCCTTGAGCGAGTAGCTCTATCTCTATCTGTGTGGACGTGCGCAGCGGCGACTGACCCATCGAGGCCTGCATAGCATGGCGCAACTGCAGCCAGCATAGTTTTTGCGTGTTGTCGTGTGCTGTGGCGGGCGCACTGGTGCAGAAGAACGGTTTTGGTCGTTTTCGTTTCTTCTTTCTATTCCTTTTATTTCTTCTTTTGTGTCTTATCTGGGTTTTCTGCAGCGGATTTCTCTTTTTTTTGGCCTTTTCCTAGGATATTTGATTAGTTATCCGGGGCTGTTGGGGCCGGATGCTGAGTATTCCGATGCTGTGTTTCTGACGATCAGGTCTTCGATGTGTGTTGGCGAGAATTGAGTGCCACGTCGTTATGGGATGGTGCCATACGAGGCAGCATGATATATGATAGGGCGCGGGAGGGTGGTGAGGGGGGGTAGGGGGGAGGGGATGGGAAGGAAGAAACCAGAAAGAAGAAAAGAAGGTGAGAAGAACAGAAGAAAGGATGAAGAAAGGATGAAGAAAGGATGAAAAAAGGAAGGAAAAGGAAGAAAAAAGAAAAGAAAATTGGAAGAGTGATGTACGTGAGAGGAGTTGGAAGGATGGCGAAACGAGAAGCTGTGGATGACGGACGGCCTAGGAGCAAGCGAGGGTCTCCGCAACGGAAGCCGGCTGATTGATAAAGAGCGAGAGAGCCAAGCCAAGACAACGAGGTATGTATGAGATGGAGGTGTAGGAAGAGGCGAATATTGGCCCGAGACCTGACGACGGTCAAGTTAATACCAGAGGGCAAACGGGTGGTTTCTTTCATAGAAGAGAGAGAAAAAGAGAAGAAAAGAAAAGAAGAAAAAAGAGAAAAGAAAAAATGAAAAGAAAAAAAGAAAAGAAAAGAAAAGAAAGAAGAAAATGAAAAAAAAACCCAGAAAGGCAAAGGAAGATATCCAGACAAGTGGAGGTCAGAGGACCTGTCAGCGAGATCCCGTATGATATCTTGATATCTTGGAGATTGGACAATATGAAAATATTGGATGCCCACGTTTCAGTGCTTGAAGCAGTCCGTCTGAGTTGAGTAATCAAGGCTGGGCCACAACGGGCAGGTCGAGACCGGTTGAGCGGGTAGGGCGCAAGAGCAACCCCGAACCAGGAAACAGGCAACCAGAAAAGAAACAGAGCCAGCGTTGCAGCAGACTCGGCGACGTAGGTGATCCAGAGAACAGGGAAGAACACCCAGACAAGGGCCGGCAAATAAACGGGTAGGAAAAAAGAGGACCTGCAGCGTGGTGGAGGACAGCCTACTCGGCCTGCATGACGTCTATACTGTATATAAGAATCCTCGTTAGGATGGCGGGACGCTGGAGTACGGAAGACGGCAAGTCACGGCTGAGGGTTGTTGGCCACTGGCTGGGAAGGTGCAGAGAGCAGCGGAGAAGGAGGCGTGTGGTGTATGTATTACTGCGTCATAAAAGGCAGGAGCAGGGGGTACAGATGGCAAGCAGTTGGGACGGAGCTGGGCCGCAGCTGGACAGAAAGTGCGAAGAAGGAAGGAACAAGTGGACGTATCAACGTGGAAGGATCAAGAGGGCCAAGATGCAAAAGCAGCAGTTGCAGAACAAGGAAGGAGCAGGAGGGGTGACAGCGATGGACGGCAGGAGATCAGAAGACGTCAACTGCCTGAAGCGTGTTGCCGGGTATGGCAAATCTGGATAAGGAAACAAGCTGTGTTTGCATGCGCATTTGGCTTTTTACGCTTCCATACTTTTGCGCTGTTGCGCTGTTGCAGTGTTTGTACGTTCCATTTGATTTACCCACTATTAGCAGCTGCTCTCTGGAGCCCGCCGCGGGACTGGACGTTGCAGCCGGAACTCGGGCGGCTTGACGGCGACTACCCTGTACGGACTAATGCTAGACAAATATGTGCTCTGTAGACTGAAATGTGGAAGGAGCGATCAGTAGAAAATGGGAGAAGATTACATAGTACTGTAAAGGCAGGCGGAAATAAAAGCGGCAAGAGCGTCCGACTAGGGCTAGCAAAGTGCAGCAAAATGGCACTAACACCGGATGTCGCAGGGGCGCTTTCCGCCTCCCGCTCCGGATGGATAACAGACAGCCAAGAGAGAATAGGGTGGTTAAATTAAATGCAAAAATAATCACAAAAAACAGCAGTTAAATTAATAGTTAGATTAAAGGTAGGAATACATTGTATGAACAGAACAAGAGATCCCTACTATGTAGCAGCAGTGATAAGCCCGCTAACAATGGGCGCGCTAGCAGGGTGGGGGCGCCGTAGCCCGTTTTTAGATTTTAGCTAAAAGATCCCTTTGTCTATTGCTCCTATGGTCCTCTTCTGCCGCTTCCTTTGTTCTCTATTCCTCATCAGAATTTTGACGTTCTACGCCTTTTTTCTTCGTTCTTTCGCAAGGCTTTCGTCGAGACGTCGCGTGTCGTCTGTACTTTTGGCTTGTTCTACCATCCACCGGCCACCGTCCACCGTCCACCGTCCATCGGCCACCGTCCCAACGCTGACTTGTCTTTTCGTCTGTACCAAGGGTCGCCGCCGTCTGGTATCGGCCGCCAGCCAGCCACTCCTTTCCATTACCACCACGTTGAGTGATAGCTCGCTCATCACGTCGCAATCACATCATTGTGGTATCGCATCGCGCATCCTCTTGTCAGGGGTCTGTGCTGGCCGATATATAATGAGTGCATCGCCGCCTGTTGTGAAGTGAAGTGAAGCTCATCGCGTGGAAGCTGGTACAGAGAGAGTCGACAGGTGACTGCTGCCGATCTGACGACCCATCTCCATCTCCATCTCCTTACTACGTTTCTACATATTTACTCCTGATAACGGTACCCATCCTTTTACTCACATACGCACACTCAATACCCATACCATGTCTAAAGCCGATCAGCGCGGCCTTGTGGCGCGCATCCAGCATGACCCCTGGTTCCAGATCGTCCTCATCTCTGTCATCTCGTTCTGCAACCCGGGCATGTACAACGCCTTGACTGGCATGGGCGGCTCTGGCCAGGTCAACAGCACCGTGGCTGCCAACTCCAACGTTGCCACGCACGCCGCAACGGCTGCCGCAGCGCTGGTTCTCGTCGGTGCCTTTTACAAGTACCTCGGCCCACGCCTGTCTCTGCTCATTGGCGGCTGGACCTATGCCCTGTATGCCGGTGCTCTGCTCAACTACAACCGCACGGGAAACGGTGCGTTTGTCATTGCGGCCGGTGCCCTGCTCGGTCTGGGAGCTGCTTTTTTCTGGGTGGCCCAAGGCACGATCATGGTGACGTACACCGACGACCGCACGCGTGGCCGTGCGATTGGTCTTTTCTGGGTGATCTTCAACCTCGGCGGTGTTGTGGGCTCGCTTGCTAGCTTCGGCCTCAACTACCACTCTGCAATCAGCACGGTCACAGACTCGACCTATGTCGCGTACCTGGTCATCATGCTGTTTGGCTGGCTGCTGTCCGTGTTTGTGGTGTCTGCCGAGTCGCTGTCGAGCAAGTACAACGGCACGCGCGTGACCGAGAGCGCCAAGGCGGTGACTCTGGCGCACCTGGCCACCTCGGCCAAGCAGACTCTGCGCATCGTGGCCGACTGGCGCGTGGCATTCCTGTACCCCATGTTCTACACCGCCAATATATTCTACTCGTACCAGCAGAACAACGTCAACGGCACAACGTTCAACCTGCGCACGCGCTCGCTCGACGGCGCGCTGTACTGGCTGGCACAGATGTTTGGCGGCATCGGCATGGGTGCGATTCTGGACTGGACGCTGCTTGGCGGCCGTCCGCGCCGTGCGCTCATCGGCTGGGGCGTGTTGTTTGTGACGGGCATGGCAGTCTGGGGTGCGGGCTACAAGTTCCAGGTGTGGGCCGACGACCGGCTGGCGCACGGCCTCAAGCAGAACATTGACTACAAGCAGAGCAAGCTGGCCGCGGGCCCCATGCTGCTGTACTTTTTCTACGGCGCATACGACGCGCTGTTCCAGTCGTTTATCTACTGGATGATCGGTGCACAGTCGCACAGCCCGACGGTCAATGCTGTGATTGTGGGCGCGTACTCTGCACTGAAGCCGGCAGGCGGCGCTATGGCGTGGCGCATCAATGCCGAGGGCGCGAGTCCGCGGTCGCAGTTTTACATGAACTGGGGCATGACGGCCGGCAGTGTGCTGCTGGCCCTTCCTAGCGTGCTGTCGGTGCGTGCGTCCATCGACGACCAGAAGCTTGCCGAGGTGGATCAGCAGGACCAGCTGAACAAGGATGGCAGCGACCGCGAGCCGGTGGTGGTTTCGGAAAAGACGGAGGATAAGGTGTAATAGCGCGGAGGCTAGGCTAATGCAGGAGGTGACGGGGGAAGATTGTATGAAGTTGGATGGCGGATAGAGATAGATACCATTGCTCTCTTATGCGGATGATTTAGCGAGTTTGCATATTTTGGAAGTACAGTATATAGTATGTATATAGCTATTGAGTTGATGTAACCTACCCATCCTGCCGAGAAACACTTACACACGGACGCTTGCACGGACTCGTCACTAACACACAGACATGGGCTGATATCGAAACTAGCTTAAGCTCGTCATCGCAGCCGGCTGTGCCCCGGGTTATCTACTAACTCTGTGTAGTTAATAGCTATTTTTTATGTTTTTATTGTGTAAATGTCCGATATGTACTCAATAAAGTAAAACATGCATGGAGTAGAATAAACGGCTGATCGACGCTATTTGTCGCGATGGTGGCCGACATCCGATGCCCGCGCCTTGGTTCCATTGATTTAAGCACATGTAATTCGTAGTTTAATGTTCTAATGCCGACTCTGTCAAGCTCATCGACATCCGTAGCTGGTGCTTATGTCTATCTACCCTGCATCCTTTTTCGACTTTACTCGCACCAAACATCACATCATTTTCCATTCACGAGCTCGTCATCTGTCTTTTGCATCTGATTGTCGACTATCTTCGCTCTGCCCTCTTCCCTCGCCATCTTCCCTCTGCCTTCTACCTTCTGCCCTCTGCCCTCTACAGCCCTCCGAATACCTGCCCACCGGCCACCTCGGCAACCCCAGTGTACAGGCCATAGAGCGTTGCCAGGTAGGTCCTTGTCGCAGCCAGCCAGGGCTGCTGGCCGGCTGTCGCCTGGCATGCATCATTGCACACCGCATGGTTCTTGCCGCCCCAGATGACGAAGCCGGCGAGTGCCGACTGCCGGCTCTCGAGGTACGCAAGCTCGTCGTTCCACAGGTCCACAGGGAAGAACGAGTAGTTTCCGTGGTACTGCGGCCACATGTAGGGGATGACGGGGATGGAGCTGTTGACGACCGCTGCCTTGGCCAGCGAGCTGGTCAGCGTGGCCTTCCAGGTGCTCAGCGAGTACGAGTACGTATAGGCCGAGGGGAAAAAGGCCGTCGGCGTGTGGTTGGCCACCAGCGTGCGCAGGTGTCCGTAGAGCGCCGTGTTGGTGTTGGCCACGAGGCCGTACCAGCCAATGACGGAGCCGGCCGGGATCACGTCGGCGGCCCAGGTCTGAAGCGTGGCGAGCCACTCGAGGTCCTGGTCGGCCGTGGACGCGTCGTTGAGGTAGAGCTGCTCGCAGTCGAGCACGAGGGGAAAGCCCGGGTAGACAACCCACTGCAGAACTGCGGCTTTCCAGGCATCGGCCGAGGGCAGAGAGCCGCTGGCCAGCAGCGGCGAGCACACATAGTTGGGTATCCAGTTGATGCTCGACGAGCCGAAGCCAATGGAGGTATTGACATAGGCCGTGTTGTCATACACGCGGAAGGCCTTGGCCGTAGCCAGGGCAGAGAAGAGGACGGGCACGAGCTTCATGGGTGGCGCATAGAGAGGTGTGTATAGTAACCTGCTGATGCTATCTGGTGATGTCTGTTGATGTCTGTCATGGTCTTCGAGACAGGGCTTGTTGCACCGTCGCCTCCCCGTGGTATTTATACCGACACAGCATGTCTTGCCTCTATTCTGTTGGTCGCCGTTACAACTCCTTATACGACTCTGGTTGTAGCTAGTGTCTATGTGCCAACAGTCTGTTGTATGCAGACCGCGCTCTTGGCCGACTTGTCTCACTCCCTGCATCTTGCGTCGACCTTTCGGTGTCCTAGAACTTGTGTGTTTCGGTGAACCCCGACTCATGTCGTGATGGTCTGTGATTGCGCAATGGCTTCACTTGCCAGGACGTGCCATGGCGATGTCAACATCTCGTCGCCAAGCGGCTCAACCCCAGAAAACCACAGAGGATCTCGCTCCCCACAGGCTCTTCTTCACCGGCTTCAGCTAACACGGCGGACCAGTTCCGCGCCGACTTCCGCCAGCGTGCATGCAGCTTGCCGGCCCAAAGAACACAAAGAGAATACCCTGTAAGACACTCTATTTGGAGCCCAGGCTGTTGACCCAAGGTGTCGGATACCCATGCCGAGCACGACTTTTACTCAGCAGCATGTGCACTCTATCTCTGTGAGGTCGGCCTGACCAACAGCACTAACATTACCAGCTGCAGTGCCTACAAGACCGCTAATCCGGCGTGAGACATGCCGATCTTGCCTGTCGCGGCACCCCTGTCATCCACGCGCCTACGTCAGCACCCGTCTGCTTCTTTGTGCTAATATATCGTTATTGCCACTATGTACTACAGGATGCATGCTATCTCATGTACCCTTTATCCAGCCTCACTCAGCTCGTCCAGTGCAATGTCTGGGGTGTCTTTTCTGTTTGCCATCGCTGTCTGGCACTCGTCTCTGTTATCAGGTCCTCTGCCCCGACATGGCGACAGCCTCATCGGCAATCGCGTGCTGTGTAATCAAAAGAATAGCAAAGCAGCTCTCTAATATACTGCCAGAACTTTACTGGCCTCCACCAATTCGGGCAAATATCAAAAGAAAAGACAGCTTAGCCCTAACAGCCAGCACGCCCCAGCGCCCGCCAGCGCCCACCAAAACCACTGTGACACTGCCCAGTCCGTCCACCAACACCTAAGCATACAGCCCCCACTCACTCACATTCTCTATTTCCTATCATAATTCCGTGTCTCTAGTCCTTGTCTGTCCATCCTTGTTCCAGTCCAGCCCAGTCCCAGCCAAGAGACCCAGAACCCCATGCCCGCGTCTCCATTTTCCCTGCAGCACCAACTCGATTCTCTTTCCCCAATTTCGCAGTCTCTCTTCTGTCGCCTACCCAGCATCGTCTTTTGCCGCGATATCCTGGTGCCCATTGCGCGTCCCGTTCACCCACCACAGCATCTCGCACCGCATGTCGTCCCGTCGCTGAGCCTCGTTCGGAAATCGGGGTTGACGGTATAGATAAGCAGACCCAGAAACCGGAAAGCGCGACTGCCCGCCCACGTGCAATGGAGTCTGTTAGTTGCATCATCTGTAGAAGGCGCAAGGTATGATGCATCGCTCCTTCTGTTTTTACACTGCATCTTTGCACTTTCCAATAGAAACCCCCCTAATATAACTAACACATCAGATCAAATGCGACCGCAGGCCCGTCACGTGTGTTAACTGTGCCAAGTTTGGCACCCCTTGTAGCTATGTGGACACAAATGCGACTTCCGCCTCGGGGTCGGGTGTCGGCCGTCGAGCTCATGGCCACGCCCATGCGGCTTCAGCCTCGTCTGCTGCTGCTGCTGCGGCGGCGGCGGCGGCGCCTGTCATTGCATCGGCCACCACCACACAGGCTGGCCTGCAGCGTCGTCGCATCCTACGCTCATGCACCGCCTGCAAACGCGCCAAGGCCAAGTGCTCCGGCGGCGCCACATGCACTCGCTGCTCCCGCCGCAATGTAGAGTGCGTCTACGAGGGCGGCCGCCGGGATGCCGACACGGTCAACGCCGAGATTGCTGCCGCCGAGGCCGAGTACCCGGAGCCGATCGCGTCTGTCGAGGCGTATCCCGTCCGGACGCATCCCGGCTACTCAATACCACAGCCCATGCCGCAGCCCGGGCCGCCTCCGTCGCACACTGCACCGCCACCCGGGATGCACGGCCCTCATCCCGGCGTCCACGGTCAGTCCGGGGTGCACGGACAATTTGGGCAACCTGCGCTACCACACGCAGCTTACCCAGATCGGTTCGCACCACCGCATCCCAGCTACACTCCTCCACCCCGTCTGGACGCCCTCAGCTCGTCCTCCGTCAAGCTCGAGCAGCCACCGATGCCGGCATACACGGCCAGCGCCCCCATTCCATCATTCCCTATACATACTCACCCGTCGCATCCCCCCTCAACCCATAACACTCCCCCCCCGCAGATGCAACAGCTCGCACAACCTCCCCCAGGCACAGCTTCTCAGATTCCACAAGCACTAAGCGCACACATTACCCAGACACACCCTTCACAGGCACCTATACAAGCGCACATACAAGCTCCTATACAAGCACCTATACAAGAACAGGCAACAGCATCGCCCTCAGCTGTCAACTCTACACCCTCGGCCACCACCCCGGTTGCTGTTCCTGCCCCTCCGCCCGTGCCCCGTTGGCTGGTGGCCGCCAGTCTACCCAGCATGGACCGCTTGCGCAGTCTCATAGACAGTTACTTTGCACGTATCCACCCGCTGCGCTGTCTCGGCTTCCTCCACATGCCCACGTTCCACGAGCGTCTGCGCGACCAACAGACCTTGTACTACGACAGCTACGGTCTTGTGCACGCCATCTGTGCCCTTGCCGCACCCTTTGTCTATGCGTCCGAGACGGCCGGCTCGGTGATCCCAACCGGCACGGCAGAATACTGCTTTTTCGGGGCTGGCCAAGGCTGGGCCGCCACAGCCATGATGCGCATCTTCCACCACATTGGCACGCCCGATGTCGAGTCGCTCATGACCGAGATGCTGCTCCACGAGTACTACCTGCGGTGCGGCGAGTATGCCAAGGCTTTCATGCTCTCTGGTCTTGTTGCTCGGCATATCCAGCTTTTGCAGCTCAACCTAGAGTACGACTGTAACCCGCCGCGCCGGTCGAGCGAAGCCAAGGATGATATCACCAACAGTAACAACAGCAACAACACGACGGACAACTCGGATGGTCTTCCTTGGGCCATCAAAGAGAGCCGGCGCCGTCTGGTCTGGTGCTGCTATTTGCAGGACGCATTTATGGAGTGTGGTATCGACCAGCTGCGGTTTGTCAACCCGGCCGATATCCAGGTGCAGTTGCCCTGTACCGAGGATTTGTTTGTCCGCGGCAAGCCATGCATCACGGAAATGCTGCAGCCCGGCAAGCTGCTGCCATTTGTCGCTGCCGACGTCGAAGCCAACAGCGGCAATGCTACCGTCCCCGCAGGAATCGGAGCCGCCAATCTTGATCTGCGTTCCTTTTACATCCGCGCCATGGCCATTCGTGCCAAAGTGCTAAAATATGTAAAGCACCTCAAGGGCGACATTCCCTGGTCAAAAGATCCGCGCAAGAGCCGCTTCCTGTGCCTGGACAGGGAACTGTGCGCCCTTGAGGCTTCGGTTCCCGATGAGCTGCGCATGAACCCAGAGAACACCGCTATCTTCAGGTGGTCGGGCTGGTCAGGCCCGGGCGGCGGATCGGGCCGGCTTGGCCTGTACTTTGGCGTGCACATCTTGCTGGCCCAAACTTTCAACGACTTGTACAGAGTGGGTGTTGCCAACCTCGTGTTCCCACACCACGCAACCCAATGGATCCGGTCCAATGCGCCGCTGGCTTTCCTTGTCGAGTGCCACCGCATGTGCAGCACCAAGGCGGTCCGGATTGCCTCGCTTCTGGAAGAAGTGTGGCAGACAGACCGACTAAGTCTTGTCGATACACCATATGCAATGCACGCGCAGGTGTGTAGCAGTGTCCTGGTCATGACCATTATCTCGTGGCAGTCTCTATGCTCGAGGCAGCGCGAGCAGCTGCAGCAGCTCAAGCAGCTCAACGACGGCGCGGACAAGAGCGTCATCGACAAGAGCAATGCCAATCTGATCGGCCCGCTTGTAGACCATCAGATGGTCCCTGTCCTGCCTATCCACCGCCGCCTTCTCGAGAGCAACCTGACCATTCTCGATTTTCTGCGCTGCTACATCAAAGCAGATCTCTACTACGAGTCCGCCAAGCAGGCCCTCAAGCGGTTTGAACAGCTGGAAGAGGCAGCGCGAGACTCTGCGACGGCAGCGGCGGCGGCGGCGGCGGGCGAACCAGCACCTGCGCCCTCCGAAGCGCCTCAATTCTCGCTCGAGTATATTCTCAACCCGCTCGGTGTCTACCCCATGGCCCGGCAGCAGGCTCGCAACCGGCACGAGCCACAAACAAACCCGCCACCGGCCTCCGAACCGACCCCGACTCCGACCCATGCAGGCATTACGTCGCCCATGTCCATACAGGGCATGGACCGGTCGTCGGCGCCCGTTTCTACACCCGACTCGACCGTCACGACAGTGCCTATTTCTATGAATGCTTCTGCGTCGGCGCCTGTGCCTAATGTGCAGGGCATGCCGACCGTCGACAGTGTGCAGAGTATGCACACCGGCGGCAGTGGTGAGCCCGCCACACATAACATGCCAGTCGGTATGCAACAGGGCTTGGTGCCGCCGGGATACTATCAGCAGCGGACGATGCCGATGTACGATGTAAACATGTCGGGCATCTCTGGCAGCAACATCCCCAACACGACCGTCAACATGGACATGGACAACATGCCCAATATCAACGCCATGGGCGACACGAGCGGCATGGGCAGCAACCTGATGGCCGGCAATATCAACGACGGCATGGACATGAACAATGTCAACAGCGTCAACAGCGTCAACAGTGTCAATAGTGTCAACATGAACATGGATGGGCTGAGCAGCGTCGGCGGCATGCCGAACATGAACATGGGCCTCGGCCTGGGCATGGAAACGGCCGAAGGCGGCGAGCAGGCCATTTTCAGCATGTGGAACTGGGAGTCTGAAGTCCCGAGCATGGACAACATGGGCTACCCGACATTCCTCGAGGCGTTTCAAGTGAAATAAGAGTCAATGTGTTGGCATTCGAAACTTTTCCTTGTCTTTAATGTACAGTACGCTTAATGTCTATTACTTATTACAATACCCTTAGAGATTGCGATTTACTACCACAAGGTTTATACAATAGAATATAATCATCATAACAAAGAATAAGAATGCTTTTGATTAAATGACAAACGCCAGTGTATGCAGTTTTCTATATGAGGGAAATATAGCAATAATATAAACAAGAACAAGGAGCAGAAAAATGGTGGGCAACTACTTCCTCCGTGCTTCGGCAGCTTCCCGGCCGAGCTGCTCCAGGGCCGCATCGTACGCCGCCAGCCGCTCTTCGCTGAACCACGCACGCTCCTCCTTGTCGTCGTCGTCCACCTTCTTGATGCCGCTGCCGCCCACAATGGCCTTGGCCACCTTGTGTGCGCGCTTGACCGCGGCCGACTTGTCCAGAGAGATGGTAGCTGCGGTCTTGGTCTTGGCCGACTTGACGCCAGCCACCTCGGGCCAGAACCAGCCGGCCTCCTTCTTCGTGTACAGAGTCCACGCGTGGCCAGTACGGCCCGCGCGGGCTGTGCGGCCGACACGGTGCACATAGAACTCGACACTTGGCGGCATGTCGTAGTTGACGACGTGGTCGAGCGATGGCAGATCAATACCGCGCGCGGCCAGGTCGGTGGCCACGAGGATGCGCAGTCTCTTGGGACTGTCGGCCTCGAAGCGGCGCAGCGTCTTGCGGCGCTCCGAGGTGCGCGTCGTGGACGTGATGGTGCCGACGAGCGAGGCCATGTCGGGCGCGAGCAGGGCCAGCAGGCGCGACAGACGCAGGGCGTTTTCGTTGGACTTTGTGAAGATGAGGACGGTGCTGGAGAAGGCGGCGAGCTTTGTCTTTGATTTTCCATTGGACTTGGCGGGCTTGGCCTTGACAGAGGCAACAGAAGACTCATCGCTGGAGCTGTCGCTGTCGGAGTCGCTGTCGGAATCGCTGTCGGAATCGCTGTCGGAAGAGCTATCACTATCGGAAGAGCTATCACTGTCGGAGCTCGAGTCGCTACCCGAGTCGGACTCGGAGTCTGAATCGCTCGAGACGGAGCTGTCGCTGTCGCTGTCGCTGTCACTACTGTCGCTATCACTGTCACCGAAGCTATCGCTATCGACACTCTCGTCATCGCTGTCGTCAACAGCAGGCTTGACACCCTCCAGTAGGGCACTCCGCAGCAGGTCAACCAGGTACAGCGGCTTCTGCGACTCATCGCGCACCTTGATGGCCGATTCGCGCAGCAGCTCAGGCAGGACATATTCGGCATTGTTCGAAGCACCACCGGCACCGCCCGCACCGCCCTCCAGGATGATATGCGTGGGCCGGTGTAGCTTTAGGCTGCCGAGCAAACTCAGATCGCGCGTCATGGTAGCACTTAGCACGACCTTGCGCACACCGCTGTCGCTCGAGTCGGCAAAGTCGCGCGCGCCCAGGACCGGCGACGAGGATGCGGAGTGCAGCTTGCCCATGACGACTTCGATCCACTGCTGGTAGCTCTGGCCGAGCAGCTTGTCGGCCTCGTCGACCACGAGCCAGCGCACAAAGTCGAGCGTGAAGCCGGGCGTCGCGCTGATGTGCTCGACGAGACGGCCGGGGGTGCAGATGAGCACGTCGACGCTCGACACCGGCGCGACTGTGTGCTTGGGAAGAGGGAACTTTCTCGGGTCCGGCAGGGCGTCGCCGAGGGTGCTGGCCTCGCCCTTGGACTTGTAGGGCCAGCTCTGCTTCTCGGCAACAAAGTCGGCAAACGCGCGCGGGTCGTAGACCTGCTCGTCCTCCATCAGCATGGCCTGCTCCTTCTTGAAGGACTGGCTGCCCATGGCGACGCCAATCTTGATCTTGCGGTGGCTGTCGCCGCTGCCGCCCGACGCAAGGAACGCCTTGGCACAGGTCTCGCAGACATCCTGGACCTGCTGCACCAGCTCACGTGTGGGCACAACAATGACCGCCCGCAGCCGGCGCACACCGCGCGTGCGGCTAACGTCGCGCATCAGCGGCAGCACATAGGCCAGCGTTTTGCCGGAACCGGTGGCGGCGGAGATGACCAGATCGCCGCGGCCCTGCTCGCCGTGGCCGCGCTTGCGCGCGGGCAGCAGAAAGGGAACGACGGCCGTCTGCACGGCAAACGCGTCCGTCCACCCGCGCTCTTCCTTGAGCACCTTCTCGGCGCGCTCGTCGATGCCATACGCAGGGCTGACGCCGAGCTCGGCAAACGGCTTGCACGCAGTCGAGGCCACGCGGATCGGCTCGGCCAGCCAAGGCGGCAGGGTTTCGTAGGCGAGCTTGGCCAGGCCCTCGGCAACGGGGGCAGGCTGGGGCAGAGGCTCGAGGCCGTGCAGCTGCGACTCGGCGAGCAGAGCAGCCGCAGCGGCCTCCTCAGCAACGGCGTCCGGGTCGAGCCCTGCGGCGACGGCTTCTTTGCGCGTGGCCTCGGCGCGCTCCTGAGCTTTGCGTATCGATTTTTCCTTCTTCTCGAGCAGGGCCTTGTGGCGGAACGACAGCTCCTCGACCTCAGCCTCAGGCTCAGCCTCGGCGGCGGCCTTTTTCTTCTTTTCCTTGCGAGGCTTCTTTTCAGTGGTCTCGGCGGTGGGTGTGGGTGTGGATGTGGGCTCGTCGACTTCCATTCCGTCGGATTCCTCTGTCTTGTCCTCGGCCTTTTCCGGTGTGGCCTCCACCTCTTTCTTTGTCTCTTTCGTCTCTTTCGTCTTCTCCTCCCCCTTCTCCTCCTTCTCCCGCTTCTCCTCTACCTTCTCATTCTCATCCTCCTCATCGCTGCTGTCGCCGCCGCGCTTCTTGGACTTTCTCAATCTCTTGCGCTTCTTCTTCTCCTTTGGCGGCTGTGCAGGCTCTGTCTCGGCGGGCTTGTCCGACTTTTGTCTCTTGGCGGATCTGCTTGTGTCGTTGTCGTCGTAGAGCAGAACGGGCTTGGCAGTCGCCACAGGAGCAGCTTCAGCGTCGTCAAAGACAATCTTGCGCTTCTGGGGAGGAGGTGTTGGGAGAGCCTGCTGCCGCACTGGCGTTGGTGCTGGCAATGGCTCTGCTACCGCGGGCACGTAGGCCTGACGACTCGGGTGTACTGACTGCGGAGCGTATGACTGGTGGTTCGAGGGGGGAGGAGGAGGTCGAGGGGGGATCTGAGAGGGTGCCGGCTCGGCCGGGCGGGCAGGAGGCGCGCTGGCGGCATTCTTCTTTGGTGGGACCCAGCGTGCGTACATTGTGGCGGTGGTGGGCTGAAATGACGCTGTTGACGCTGTTCGCTGTGAGGAAAAGTGGTGACGCCCTGCAGGATCGCAAAGCAAATTTGCAGCGATAAAGTCGAGACGGTAGCATGGTAGAAAAGATGTTCTGCCGTTGTAGACCGCCAAAGTTTTTAAATGGGTCTTTATCTTATCGGAAACTATTGTGGGTCATATCGCATAGCATCACTAGACTGCAGTTGCACTGCTGCGACCACTGTAAATACAGGCGCATCCACTAAATCCGCTATTTGCGTCAAAATCCAGCTTCATCTGGGAAACTACAGCAGGCTAATCGTGGCTCTCAGCAAGAAATTCATATTAAACCAAAACAAATATTACACAATTAAATAACAAAAAAAAGGCCAAAAAAACTACTTCTCCGCCTCCATCGCCATGGTGCGCAGGTTGCTCACCACCTTGAGACTGTACTGTACATGCTGCAGCTCCTCGCTCGTCCAGCCCGCCGCGTCGGTCACGCTCCAGGTGCCGACAATCTCCTCGATCTCCTCGCGCAAGAGATCCACCTTGCGCCGCATCTCTTCGCGCCGCGTCTCCTCGGGCCGTGACCGGTCGACGGCGTAGCGCTCGCTGTAGATCTGCAGCTCCATCTTGTACAGCTGCCGCAGCATGCACGTCGTCTCGCGGACGTCGGCGGCCGTGACTTTGACGTGGACGGCATGGTTCTGTGCGTACTGTGATGGTGGGAGGCCGGACACATGTGCGCGCTGTTCAGGCACGGCCTCCAGGCCTTCCGAGACTGGGTTGACAGGTCTCCGGCCGCGATTCGGCATTGGTTGGTGTTGGCGTGGCTTCGGCTGCGGCTGCGGCTGTTGGTACGGCTGCTGGTGGTAGTTGACAGAGGGCTGCCGCGGTGGGTAGGGGCTGGGACCTGCTGGACCGTTATAGCTCGTGCGGTAGTCGGCCATGCCCGGGCCGCCATGGGGTGGATATTGCTGGCCGTTTGCTGTGCCGGTGGGACTGGTGACGGGCGCGGCCGGCGGTAGCGGGATGTTCTTGAAGCCGGCGTCGCTCGCATTGCTGCCGTGGCCAAGCGTGCTGCCCCCGTATATGCTGCCACTGTCGCTGCCGTTGACACTCGACACAGGCACCGAGTTGAGGTACCTGCCCGTCGTCGTGTACGAGTGGTTGAGGCTGCCGGTGACAGAGCTGGCGCTGCTGCTGTAGTTGTGGCCCGGGCCGCCCCCGTAGCCGGCCGTAACGCCATTTCCATTTAGGTACCCCGTCGGCGCATGGTCGCCATTGGCTCCGTTGACTCCATTGACGCCGTTGGCGCCGTTGCTATTCTGCGGCAAGGCTCCATTGCCGCCGAAAAAGCTGCTGCCGAGGGCGCTGGCGTTGCTGTCGACGTAGCCGGAGTAGATGTTCGGCGGCGGCGAGCTGGGACGACCGGGCCGGGCACCTTTTGTGTTGCTATTTGAACCGGAGTTCTTTGTCGAAAACAATCGTTTCATCATCTTGGCGGTAGTTGGGTGGTCGTCTCTATCTTGCTGAGCAGCACGGCGAGTGGTAAGAGTCAGAGCCAACGTCAAGTCAGCAGTCAAGAGTCTCAAAGATGAAAGTGCAATGCAAGAGGACTACACAAGCAACAAGAGTCGAGAGACAGACAGGCCAGAGACAAGTCAAGACCTAGCTTGAGCCTCGACGTCAGCCACTCTTCCAAGGGTCGAGATCCTCTCCGCCCACGGGCCTGTCTGTGGTCCAGTGAGCCTTACAGATCTGCTGGCCCTCTCTGTGCACCCGCAGCTCTCTCTCTCGCCTGCCCAGTGGCCTACTCTGCACATAGTACTCAGTATCTCCCTCTTGGCTTTGCTTTCTCCTGGTTTGGTTTCCTCTGTCCTCCCCGCTTGTCTGATATCTGATGTTGCCTTGATTGCTACATGGTACTTGCTGCTGAGGCCAAGAGGTGAGCAGGTCTTCCATGGTGCCAGCGCCTGTTTTGATAGAGAATCAAGAGTCAATATCTCAGTAAGCTTATTTCAAATTCAAAAAGATACTTTGGCCTCCCATACGGGCGGGGCGTGTGCTTTGGACGCGACAGGGGTCTTGAAGGCGCAGTTTCCGAATTGGGACGTTGGTGGTGCACTGTACTGTGTGGGTCTCTACCGTGCGTGGAAAGTGCGTGGGAAACGGTGTGGGTGTGGGGTACAGTGTGAGGTAAACGTCCTGTCCCCAGTCCGTTTTGGCCCGTTTGAGTCCGTTAGGGTCCACTTACACCCGACTTACACGACCTGGATTCCGCTGTCACATCCAAACGGAGAGGACACGAAATACTACCGTGGGAATTTTCCTCTTTTCTTTTAAATACTATAAGTGCAGGTAAGCACAGCAGAATAAGCTTTGAGTAAGACGGCGAAAACATGGCGGAAATAGCTGGCCTTGGTCGTAGCCGCCGTTCGCTCGTCACACGCCTCCTAGGAGAATGCCTATCGAGACCAAAGCCAGATGCAGCTCGGCCGATATCTACAGCAAGAAACACTTAGGATATGAACGACAGCTGTTTGTGTTCAAGACAGTCAATTTTGTGTTCAAGACAGTCAACCTGTGTTTGCCATTGTTCCCCGCGTCTGCATTTACTTGTGCGTAGTCAACGGCTCTCTTCACCGAGCCAGTTCGGTTTATTGGTTGATATTCATATCTTGGCGGTCCGACATCTCTTGTCCTTTCAACATTTTCTGTCTTATGCAGGTCTGATTGCAGTAGCTGTTTTGCTACATGTAATTGCCATGTCGTACCACGAGAATGTATTGCTATTAATACCCAGCAGGCCAGCGTCCAGTGAGAGTCTGCCACATCGGCGAGGCAAGCAGGAACATCATGATTACTGATCCAGGAACAAATAGGCTTTCAGCAATATATTGCTTCATCTGTAAACCCTATTAAAGATACCCTCAAACGGTGGCTGGTGGAAACGGACTGTGTTGCCATCAAGTAGAACATCCACCCTGTAGAGCCTCTAGATCGTCAATAAGGCACTCTTCTACTGGTCAGAATAACCGAATACGTATTGTCCAATACCACCATCTTTCACAATCAGGCGACGGTGTGGTATTATTGAATATGCCAGGCGCAGTCAGCCGATCAGTTCTACTCTGTCCTTATTAAGAGACTCGATCAAGACTGTTGATAAAGTTAAATGTTGAAATATAAAAACGGCAAGTGCACCGTCTTATCTTCCAAATCTAGCAGTCTGCCCAGTCGCTAGAAACCAAGGCTAGCAGTGTCAAGCAGAGCCAAGATTATACCAATAATACCACTCAATAACTGTAAAGATATTGCCTCAGCCTTGTCTTTGCACGCCCTCGAGTGGAATATTAGCAATTATCAACTTCCTCTATGCACAGGGTATCGTGATAATAGAATGTGAAGCTCCGATCACGGCAACGACGTCATTGTCGTCATCTCGTCACGCTGCAGTTGGCCTTTCGCTGTAGTATCTTTTATTTCATTTTTTTTTGCTTATGTAATTTTCACTTGTATCACTTGTGATTTATTTACTCTTAATTTAGTTTGACTTGGTTTGGTTTATTTCTTTATTAAATTCATTCCTTACAATAAACAATCAAATGCTGCATTACTTGCATCCAAAACAGACAATATAACAAATCATAAAATGCAAAACAGACATCTACCCTTTTATAACTTGGAGCAGCACGAGCTGTTGTTGCTGACAACAAGCTTGCTCATCTTGTCCGTCGCATCGTACACGTCCTTCTTGGCCAGCACCTGGCTGGGC
This sequence comes from Ophiostoma australiae, assembly GCA_022392945.1. Lineage (NCBI taxonomy): Eukaryota > Fungi > Ascomycota > Sordariomycetes > Ophiostomatales > Ophiostomataceae > Ophiostoma > Ophiostoma australiae. The sequence goes on from JAKRGJ010000001.1 coordinate 1,685,709, forward strand.
GTGATCGAGTACGATGGCGGCACGTCCATCACCGGGTTGCTCAGGAAGAAGTGGCGCGGGCGCAGCAGCAGCATCATCGGCTCAGCAGGCATCACCGGGTAGTCCTCAGGCGCCGGGAAGTGCGTCAGGCCAAATGTGTGCCACAGCACAATGTCCGTGTTGACAATCGAGTCCTTGCCGTCACCGATCCATTCGGGCAGGCCCTTGCTGGGCTCGCCCGACGTCTGGGGCACGTGGCGGCCTGCAGGGTACAGCTGGTCATCGGCGTAGGCGGTGACGTGCATGGTGTGGCGCGCAAACGCGGCGCGCTTCCACACCAGAGAGCCCTCCTTGGGCAGCAGCTGCGGCACCTCGCGGCTCACAATCTTGTACGACGCAGCCTTGCCGCTGTACGGGTGGATGTTGCTCTCGTTGACCATGTCCCATGTGCGCATAGTCGTCCAGTCGTAGTCGGTCGCGCCGTCGGCCGTCGTCTCCAGCCGTGTGCGCTTGGCGTAGAAGCCATTGCCGTAGTAGTTGCCAGCGCTGCCCACAGGCTCCTCCGATGGCACAGCATCCGACAAAAACACCGAGTTCTTGTGGCCACCGTCCAGGTTGGGGTTGATGCGCATGCAGAACAGGTGCTGGTGGTTGTGTGCGTTGACGCCGGGGTACACCTGCGTGCCCCAGCCGTGGGTCTCCTCGCCGGGGGTCATCACGTACGTGTTGAGGATGCCCGTGAGGCGGATGTTGGGCTCAATGGTGCCGTCCTGGTGGAAGATCCACTGCACGGCGTACTCGTAGTTGGCGGCAGTGAAGATCGACTGCACAATCAGCTTGCGCGCGCGCGTGACAATGGTCGAGTCGTCGCGGAAGTCGGTGTGCTTGAACAGGATGCCGTCGTCCTCCTCGTGGATGCAGATGGCGTTCTTGATCGTGCGCACACCACCGACGCGCGTCGGCATGGCAGCGTCAATGTACGAGATGCTGCCCTTGCAGTCGCAGCCCAGCGACAGGCTGTTGGCCATGTAGCCGGCGCCGTACTCGCCCAGATCAAAAGCGTGCTTGCGCTGGTGAGGGTGCTCGGGGTTGCCGTAGGGCACAACCATCTCTACCAGCGACATGCGGTAGAACAGATCGCGCTCCTTGCCCTGGTCGTTGAACGAGATGTTGTTGAACACCAGACCCTCGCGGTAGTTGAAGCCCAGGTGGAACTTGAAGTTCTGCCATGACACAACATTGCCGTCAATGTTGAACGACACGCCCTCGGGCTGCGTGATGTTGATCGGCTTCAGGTCCTTGCGGTAGCCGCCGCGCTTGTACTGCGCAATGTGGTGGTAGTCCAGCGGCGCGTACAGCTGGAGTGGCCGGCGCTGCTTGGGAATATCAATGGCAATGATTGCGTCCTTGTTGCCGTCGTAGATGGGGCAGAAATCCAGAGGGTACTGGTACTGGGAGTTGTCGATGTCGGGGCGGAAGTACATCAGCGCCTGCTGAAGGCGGACCTTGTTGCCAAAGCGCTCGTCGTAGCCAATTGTCCAGGGGTCGCAGTACACCTTGTGCATGTCCTCGGCCGGGACGCCGGACAGCACACACTGCTCAATGACTGCCGGGTCTTTGCGGACAACCTCCTCGACATGCTGCAGCTCCTCCATAAGGATCTAGCTGGTTAGTATGCACCAAGTTTGATTGCTTTTGATTTGCAGCAAGTCTCAAAAGTACTAGAATGAGTAAAACATCAAAAACTCACAATAGGCTGCTCGCCCTCGAGCTGCTCCCAGCTGAGAATCTTGCTCTCATCCAGGCTGACAAGGCCGTCGTAGACAGTGCCAGAGGGGTTGGAGATGACCACAACCTCGGCGATACGTGCCGGCCGTGGTGCAACAGCTGGTGCCGCAAGCCATGCCGTCATGGCAGCCTTGCGCGGCTCCTGTGCAGTCACAACATGGAAAAGAAGGCTGTCGCCGTGAGCCTTCTTGACGAGGGCCACAGTCGCCTCAATCTCGGTGGGCGAGAGAGGGTCAAAGGGGTGCGGCGGTGCCATTGTGTGTGTGCTTGTGTGTGTGTGTGTGTAGATGAAGATGGATGAGAAAAGAACAAGGAGGAGAGGGTGAGAAAAGATGAGAATATGAAGGGGTAGCAAAGGAGAAAGGTCGGTATCTTAATCTTGGAATGCGGTCAAAGCCCCAAAAAGATGCCGGGCGCGTCCTTTTATAATAGATAGCTATCTGTATCAGACGAGACGATACCACTGATAGCTCGATCAATCCAGTCAACAATACCCACAAGATCGGAGCTCTCTCAAGTCGCCGTCTCTTTCTTCCTCTTTCTCCCGTTTCCCACTAGCTGTTCTACCGGCCTTGATCAGGGTCGGGGTACATAGTAAGCTTAGGTTCGAGACGTAAAGACTTAACGTTTTAAGAAATAGCATTCTAGCTGCAGTCTAGTTGCATTCCTTTTTCTGGGATGTGGCTGATTTGGCGCTTCAATGATTTGACGAATAGTTCTCCATCTGCTGCCGTTCTTTATTGCTCTTTTTTGCTCTTTTTCGCACATCGTACCAACTTGCTATGCTCGTTGTCGGTACAAAGCCATTGCTCTGTTCGCTTATCAGTCGCCTCTCAAGGACCGATTGCTTGCGACTGATAACGACTGTACCCTCGTTGACGTCGTTGCTTCGGCTGTACTAGTCTGAATGAGTTAATCCTCTGTCCTCTGCTGTTTAATGCAACCCCGAGATATCTCAGAGCTTCATCAAGAAGCCGAGCATCGCAGCCAGAGTCTCAGTTTGTTCTTTATTCTCCTTTTGATTCATGAGATTCATGTGTCGATTTCTCTTCAAAACCCGGCAGTATCTGCGTACTAGAATGTGCCAATATGGCAGCACCGGTAGCACTGGTGGTATTAGTGTGCTGTATTATCCTGCACTTCCCCTCGTTTGCGTGTCGTTGGCAACTGGCTAGTCTCGTAGGGCCGCGATAAAAGATAAGACTTATACGCCACAGATAGTCGCTGATCCCACTAATACAGCGATACTGGTACCTACTTAGATACACTGATACACAGATAATGAACTGTGGTGTAAGAGCTTCGCGAGGTATTGCTGCGCTCCAGTCGATAGTTCCGTCCTGTGATTGGCCAGGACTGACTTCAACGATAGAGATATCGCTAGTCCAGGCCTCTCCCGATGGCCGGGTCGCCAAGTTCTGCCGGATAAAATTCCCTCTTGTGGCTTAGCCTCATCTCTTCCCCGGCTCACCTCTTTTTGCCCACCAACCCGTACCTCTGTACCTCATCGTCGTCGAGTCACTGTCTTTATCTGCCGTATATATGGCCCGTTAAGGAAATAATAGCCGGAGAACTGGTGTGCAGTTGTGTGTTGTGTGAAGGCATGCGTGTGCCGTAGCCTAGGCTTGTCATCGAGTTGTGATGCTGTTTTCGACCAAACTTCCCAATAAGGAAGAAACTATATGCGATTAGTAAGTACAGCAACGCCGGCGTCCATCTTTCGTATAATACCGATAATTTTACAACCAACCGCCACGTAGATGCGCAGAAAAGGAGTCGGGCGGAGAAGCAGAAGAAAGCAGACAAGAGCAGATAGATGAATGCAGAACAAGTAATCGCGAGATGATAACAGTGATGCCCAGAAATCGTATATAAATATGGCGCAGATGGCCCCAGTAGCACTGTTCCTATCCTCCATCCAAACGTTATAACCAGGTGCCTTATGCAGACACCTTCAAACCATACACAATCCCAAGAAAACCCAAACAATCTCAAGAATAATATCCAGGACAACCAAAGACAAAAAGAAAAAAAAATGCTCAATTCGGATCCAAATAACCGCGGTATACAAATCATACATCATCACTTGACCCCTTGATCGTGTGTGCTTGTCGTGTTCTCGTCGTGTTTGTCATCCATCGTCCATCGTGCACCATCCATTGGATACCATCCATCATGCACCATGTCTAGGCCATGATCGTCTCCCAGCCATTCTGGATCATCACATCCATCCAGTACACGTCTTCTTCGTCTTCGGCACCCATCCAGCTAAGTCCTTGCTGCACACGTGTCTCCACCTGCTTGTCCATCTGTGCCCACGTCTCCTTGACGATATCCAGGCACCGCAGGATAGGCTTGGGCGGCAGAGCATGCAGGAACGCTGTTAGCCGGCTGTGCATAAACCCGCGAGCACGGGTCGCCTCCACCGTCTCAATGTCTAGGTTCAGAAGTGCATGCAGTGGGAGATTGGTACCCATGCCTGTTGCACTACTGCTGCCAGCGTCAGCGCCAGCACCTGCGCTGCGGACAGTCCCGGCGGCTCGGCGCTGCTTATTTATGCGTAGGCCACTGCACAGAATGACCAGTAGAAACGGCTGAAAGTCGCGCGTGCCTGATTCGATGGGTAGCGTCTTCATCATGTCCAGGCACTTTAGAGTAAATGATGTAAGCCATCTGCTGCGGTCCGCCTGGGTGATCTGCGGCTCATCTGGTGACGTCATGTCGTCACCAAAGGACGCGCCTATGTGCGAATAGTCGGCCCGCTCGCGCTTAAGCCGTGCTGTGAGGAGGTCGGGGAAAACGTGGTATAGCTGCACAAGACCCGCGTCGCGAATAATCTCTGCTAGCGTAAGCAGGTGCCACACAGGGGTGTTGCGGTCCTCGGTGTCCTTGACAGACGACTCGGTGGGGTGCTTGATGGTCACCAGGCGCTCTTCAAGCGCTCTTGCTGTCGCCATGTCGGCCTCTAGCTGACTGATGGCCGCCATTGACGCAAACCGGTGCGAATAGCCAAACTTCCGCTGCCGCCTGATAAGACGCCCAACCTTGAGGACGACCAATTGTGTCTCTGCACAGAAACCGGTCCAAGGGTGAGGGATGCGGATTTCCTCAGGCCCCATAGCTCTCTTAGTCCGGGTGTCGTATCGCTCATCCGGAACTGTCGAGATGGTGTCGTTGTCCGCCACAAAGGCTAACAGCATCTCCCAGTAGAGCATAGACTCCCGAAAGAATCGGTAGCTGCGGTCACCGTCTTTGCCAAAGATCGTTGCCGGTGCCGAGGTAAGACAATGTGCGATTTGGTTAAAAAAGGGGAGACCTAAATCTTTCGGGTTGTGCCAGCTCGAGGTGCCTCCAAGCATGAGAATAGCCAGCATTGAGTTGTTGTCCCAATTCTTCGTCTTTGACAGAAGCTCGGCTGCCTCTTCGCGGAGCTGGCGACCGATAGGAGCCACCTCTGGAAAGTCGCGTACGAGAGAGGCGGCGGCCATGCTCTGCAAAGTGCAGTAGATCACCCTGGAAGAGCTCCATGTCTTTGTCACGGCAGTTCTGAAGGGGTTCATGCGGCTATCGTAGCAAGAGTACACTTGCGCAGTGACCTTGAAGTAGAACTCGACGAATACGGTGCTGAAATCGTTCATTGTGCCGTGAATCTGCGGTGGGCGTTGTTGGTTTGCCTCATGCATTTGCTGGCGGGTCTTTGACGTAGGTGACACCACGACGCCTGTCGATTTCACTCTGCCGGCACCTAGAATAGCCGTACTGGCATTCTTGTCTGGCTTATCATCTGTCGATGTAGTCGTGTATGGCGGGCTGAGGGTTGAGGCGAGGGTCTGGTTCGAGTACGCCTGGTGGCGCAAACCCCATTTGCCCCTGAACAACATGTCGAGGTCATTGCATTGGGGAGGCTGGAACTGATCGGCTCTGTTGATAAACTCAATGTCTTCGTTCTGGTCTGGCAGCGACAGTCCAATATCGGCAGTGGCGGTACTGGTTGGCATCATAGGCGGCATGCCCATGCCTAGACCGCCAGCCATTCCATCGTTCCACCCCGCATTCAGCTCGGCAGAGGCCATCATGCTTCCACTAAACATGTTGACACTGTCTAACATTTTCTGGGTAGTCATGAAAGAGTTGTTCATGCCCATGAACATGTCGGGCAAGTCTGCGGAGACTGGAGGCACAATCTGGTCAAAGAGGTTGAGCCAAGCCGGGTTCTTGGGCCCGTTGAGCGGGTCATTTTCAACGGGGCTTGTACTTTGCAGCAGTGCGATATCCGGCTCTGGGCTGCTTTGTTGAGGGGTAAGTTGTGTTGTCGGTGATGTATATGTCGTACCTGACCCCATGGGAGATGGCAGTGGTTGCTGCTGAATACCATCTGACGCTGTTGGGCTGGGAATGGATCTAGGCGAGCTGATCTGCTTGTCTTTTGGCCGTGCCGGTGCGCGGAGTTGCGTAGCCACAGTGGGGAGTGATGACTCTGAGGTTTCCGAAACGGTCTGTGATGGTGCTTGCAATGGTGTCTGCGACTGTGTTTGAGCGGCGTTTCGCCGAGTTTGTTTCTTCTGGCCAATCTGCTCTGGTCTGAAAACTTCGTGCTTTGCCGACCAGCGCAGCTTCTGCTCGTAGCCGGGGCATGTGACACCGACACGCACGCAGCGGTCGCATTCGGGGTGCTGTTCGTCACAGCGTACCTGTTGAGTGGGCAGACGTTAGTATTTTGTAGCAGTCGCTGGCATCTGCATAAACTGTTGGATCTTACCCGCTGCTGCTTGCATCTGGAGCATCCGTTGCGCGAGTATCCGTAATAGGCGCGGGTTCTACCCGTGGTGTTGGCCGTGGCACGGCCTGCCGGCTTCTTTGCGACAGTCTCCATTTAGTCGGAGGATATTGGTTGCGTGAGCTTGAATGAGAATTAAAGGCGGTATGTAAGATATGGCGAGCAGCAATGAGAGGTCTACCCAGACTGCTGCGCGGCGCCAATCGGTTGCGAAGAAGGCTGTCGTGGAGTGAGTTTGATTTGAGCCAAATAGCGGTCAGGGCAAGGTAGCAGTTTGTCTGCGAGAAGGTATCAGCCTGTTGCGTTCAGGGCAAGACGGCACCAGCCATCGTCCTTCGATCGGTGTGTCTTCAGTCGTGAGTTGTGATAAGATGAAGCAGCGCAGTGCAAATGCCGTGCGTAGCCGGCGCAGGGCAGGATAGAGCCGTGAGAATGGTGAGGGGTGCGTTGTGAGACTTGTCAAAAGGCTGTCAGCATCTGGACAGCGGAGATTCAGGCGGCGTGAAAGAAACGTCAAATTCGCGGCAAAGCGTGGATGTCGTGATGTAAGGGCCAAGTCGACGTTGAGGTCAAACGGCTATGGGAAACTAAAGAGCACCACGAAGCAGGAAAGAGCGTACGCGGAATCAATTTAGTCATTGTCGCCTCCATACGTCGACTGTATCGGAACGCCGCCTGGCCCACATTGAGAGCCATAGGGCTCCATGAGAGAAGGAGCGTTGGAGAAGCCGTATTTAGTCCCTAATTGATAGGCTGGCCTGGCATGTGCTGGTGGAGACTTAGTCACTGCATCCACTAACGCGGACTTGGCCACCACTAAGAATTAAGCAATTCGGCAGGCACAAACAGTCAGACAGGTGATAGAGCTGGAGTGGTATACATGGTTTATCTCTTATCAAAATCGTACATAGTAATTATAGAGTGTATTGATCAGTGATGGCATCCGCGTTTCACTGCGACAGGAAGGAGCAAAGGGCGCAAAGAACCCCTCCTTCCAAGCCAATGAGAAATAGTGGCACACAGAGCGACAACGGATGATGTGGTCGATGACTCGAACGGCGGAATGGAAGGAGCGACGAAGAGATAAAAGCGATATTTACAAAACAGGAACTCGTAAGCCATGGAAGGTGCGGAGATGCTACAGACACAAGGACTCGGCCCATTGCACCTTCCAGTCGGGTCCCGTTAGCAAACCCGACTTTCGGAGCGCTGCCAGTGGCTCTTTCCTGATTGCGCTGCCAAAAATATGCATACAAAAGGGCCGGGGCCCCAGTCTAGTAGCTTATCGGGGCAAATCTATTGGCTGGCCGTCCAAAGCCGGGGTTCGTGCTGTTAGTCGTTATTACCTGATTAGGCAAAAAAGATCGATTCTAGAACGTGTCTCGGCAGGCAAGGCTCAAGGATGCATGCGACGAGCACTACTACTACGTACACACTTACGGAGTAGATACTCTCCCGTCCTATGCACGGCGCAGTATTAATGTTGGCGATTGCTGTCTGCCTCGTATCTGGCAATTATCGGAGTCGATTACCGATCGAATGAGAATAGCAAGAGCGGCCGATACGGGAACGAGAATAGAGTGAAAGAGGAAGTCGCCACGGAGCATTGTAGATCGGTGGAGGCAAGTACGACGAAGCATTTCACAGCAATTGCAATCTATGGAAGGAGCTGATCTTGATGAGGAAGGCACCGTGATGACGCTATTCAATGACGAGGCAGTGATGGTATTCAAGGGGAAAATATACAAGTAATGTAAACAAAATAGGCATCGAGTGCCATAGCTATCTCGACGGATGGCCAGTCTCAACACCAAAACTTCAAGCCGAAACAAACAACACAATTGGCCACACAATAAGCAAACAACGAAAAATTATGCCGAATTCGACGGCGAGAAGCTCAACGGGAACTTCACTGGGCCGGCCACAATAGCTGAACCGCTCGTCACCGTCACTGTGGCCTCGGTGGTGCTGACACGGACCTCGACTTGGACCGAGCACTTAATGTTCTTGTCCTTGCTCCGATCCATGTTGCTTTGGGGGACCTTGCGCATGTCGCAGTGAAGCACGGTGACCTTTGCAGAGTCTGTGACGTTAGCAGTCATTCCAAGTCATTCCAAAGGGAGAAAAGCCGCGAAGGGAGGGGGGGGGGGGGGAGAGAGCATACCCATTTTGAGCTCCTTGTACCGAGTTGGCGCATCGTTTTCACTGGAGATCACAAAGACAATGTCACGGTACACAGGAGGCGGCAGGTCGCTGCCGTGCTGCGTGCTGTTGCGTTTGCGAGACGAGAAGTGGAAGGGCGAGGCCGGGGTCTCAAAGTCTTTTGGCTGGAGCAACCAGTGGCACTTGTATGACGACACGCGGTCCTTGTTGTGCAGGATGGCGTCGTCCTTCTTGACAAACCATTTTATTTGGTCAGTGGCCCAGCGGACACCGAGCGCATCGACCTCGACATTGTCGCCTGAGTTGCGCCAGTTGGAAAAGTGCTGGCGTGTCTTGACGCCGTAGAAGCAGGGGCTACGGGTGATGGCAGGCGGTTTCTCGGTGAGGAGGCCGAGGCCCTTCATGACCGCACCCTTGGACACGGCACACCAGCTGGTTTGTTAGCTTGTATTATTGCATAGGAATTCGGGACATCTAGGACAACAACTGACCAGTCTAGGCCCTTCTCGACAGAAATGCCCTGCTGACCGACAAAATCAGAGACGCGCGAGAAGAGGTAGTCGCTCTTGGCAAAACCACCAGACAAGAAGATGCTCTTGACTCTGCATCGGGGAGTGGCGTTGTCGAGCGAGCTGATCTGCGCGCCGATAAGTGTAAGTGTCTTGTTGACCGAGTAGCTGAACATATCGCGGATGTCGTCGGCCTTAAGCTCCAGATTGCCGTCGTGGATGCCGCGGTCGGCGCGGTCCTGGATGTCGAGGTTTCGTGGCAGCGGGATAGCCTCGACGAGGTTTGTGTCGTCGCCGGTGAAGGCGTGCTTGACTGGCAAAAAGGCTTTAAAGACCTGCATACCCTCCTTGGTCCAGATAAAATGGCCGCCGTCGCCATACGGTCCGGTGTCGACGATCTTTTGGCTGTCCTTGGGATCGAGGCGTTTCTTCAGCACCTGGATGAAACCCTCGTCAACATAGGTCGAGCCGCATGAGAAACCTGGTCATTAGCAATGCTCAAGGCAGATTCAGTACAGGTGCGCCATCTATGCGCCCTGGCCCTATTTCACTCACCCGAAACGTGACCGACAGACTTCATCTTCAGCCGGTTGCGGGCAGAGTCAATCTCCGTGATCTGGAAGGACGCCAAATCGACTGTGCCACCACCAGCATCGACAACAATAAAGCAATCACCCTTGCGGAAACGGCCGTGGTCGACCTTTTGCGCCGCGCGCATGGTGTAGTGCGCACACGCCTCGGGCTCCGGGACAAATGAAACGTTGCGAATGGTGGGGAAGCGATCGGAAAAGGCTGCCATGGCAGCGCGGTACGTCTTGTTCATGGCAGAGTCGGACCACTTGGCCGGGTGTGTGATGACCATGTCTATGGGGATCTGCTCAGGCACGGCGCGGCCAAGAGTGTTGACCATGTCATCGTAGGTGACATCGGCGATGCGCTCGAGGTAGTCCTGCACAATGTCCTCGGAGTTCATGGACAGGTGGCGCGGGATGAGGCCGGCAATAGCATTGGCGTCGTTGAGCCGCAGAGATGCCAGACCGTGCAGGGTTTGTGTGAATGTGGTGAGCTCGGCGCCGCGGTCAGTGCTCTCCTCGAGTTCGAGCTTTGTCTTGGACAACACATCGGAGTCGTCGTCGATGCTGTAGCCGTACTGGGCAAGGCGCATCTTGGAATTGGAGTAGGATATGAGCGAGGGGACTTTGACTTCCGAAGCACCAGGCCAGTTCTGCACAACATGGATATCGTCGAGGTCAATGGTGCGGCCAACGGACTGCGCATATGCGACACCCGTAAAGGTGGTACCATAGTCCAGGGCCAACACAACACGGGCGGCGTTGTCATCGTCGTCACCAGCCAGGCCGCGTGGGATCGGCGGTGGCCTTGACACAGGCGGAGGCCCTACACTGAATCGCGGAGAGGGCGTGGATGTGGGAAAGGAAGGCGCATCAGTTGTCTTGGGAGACGAATCGCCGACCGGGGTGGTGGCGGCAGCGGCGGCAGCATTATCTCTGCTCTCCTTCTGCATGCGGGCGCGACGGGCAGCGACGCGAGCGTGTGGTGCCGGCAGCGACACAACTTCGTCGACGTTCATTGTGGTCGATGTCAGCGTCGATGTTGGCACTGATGTTGATGAGTGACGGGAAGTAATAATGGGTGGGAATGAGAATGCTCAAACTACGTCGAGGTGGCGACCAGACTTTGATGAGGAAAACAAAAGGAACCAAGGAGAGATGCAGATATCAAGGGACGACACGGTGACGCTGTGCGGGATGGCGAGTCGGTCAGGTCGGCGAGGAGGCCATCGAGAGCTGCAGCCTTTCCATATCTTTGGGCAAGGTCCATCGCATCGAGCTCCGCCCCTCGCAGGACTACCAGCTCCAATCGCTTACATGGCAGAAACGAACCCCAGAATCGGAGCTCGTCGACATAGGGTGGTGGTGTTGAAGGTGCTGTGATGGCAGTGGGCAGCTGGCAGCGTGTAAGTGAGGTACATTGGATAACGACACGCCTGTGTGGGTCTGCTTACAAGATAAATGGGTCTTCCTGCATTAGCGCTCACCTAGGTCAGCCTCACTTACACACTGTTTACCGTTTTCCAATGCTGCACTGTGTGAAGTGGGTCCATATTGGACCACAAGGCTGCGCACCGGCGGCAGAAGGCGTCTCTCACAAGGCATACTGGGAGGGGGTGGCCTGTGTGCAGACAATATTGAAGCAGCCAAGTATTGGACCAGATGTCTGCAGGGTGACTACTGTGTGTGGTTCTCTGACTCTCTGACTCTGACTCTTCTCCGAGACACTACCCTGAGCAGGCGGTCATGGATGGGGGCGGTGCAAACCACGGAGGCTAACAAGACGGACTGTGCCTATGTACTACCTATCTTGTCTTCCTTCTGGGCATCTCCCAGAGTTCCAGGGTCACGCACCAGGTGGGATGCTACCAATACTGACTGACCCCGCAAAAGGCTGAATGGGCTGCTGAAAGGCCTGGGAGAGGCGATGACGGCCTGGCTACAGGGCGGCATAAGTTGTGGGCGAGGCTCTCCCGACATTATCCATGTTGTCTATGCACACGTACCACATACAACATAGACTTTCTGTCTTATTGTCGAGGCCGGATAGCATGGGGGCTTGTCAGCTAGAGGCTAGAGGGCTGAGGCGATTTTAATCCATCCATCTTGGGCTTCTTTGATGTCGTGTCTTTGTAACTACTCTTGCCTACTGATAGTCGACTGTTGACTGCCGGCTACTATCTTCTGAGTGCTGCTGCATACTCTACTTTGATGTTGTTTTCGGCTCACGCCTTTCCTAATGAGCTCACATCTTGCATCGCATCTTCAGTACTGCACAAGCCCGAGCCACCACCGGTGCCATCTATCCTCTTTCACTTCTTCATCAACACCTACATTTCAAACACCTCTCACTTATAGCTCAAGTACGCGGCCTTTCTTTGCTATCTAGCCAGCAAGGCTGCACAGGCGCAGGCAGTTGAGCACCCACCGCAGAACACATCAGCCGGCACAATGAAGAAACTCCGGCAAAATATGAAAAACTCACACGGCGGCGGCGGCGGCGGAGGAGCTGACGCCGGCAGTATAGGCCCCATCACCGGTCTTGAGCCCCCGGAAGCACCACCCGGCAGCTTTGTCACGGATTTTCTTGGGGCAATTGGTGGATCGATGGGGATTGTGAGCCCCGGCAACGACAGTGGGAATGTCGCGGCTGTTGGAAGCCCCGGGGTTCCTTTAGTTGGAGGAGGTATTGTAGGCAGCTGGGAAGGCGGCGGCGGAGGCGGAGGTGGAGGTGGAGGTGGAGGTGGAGGTGGAGGACATGGCGGCGGCCCGAGCAACCTGGCCCACCGTCCCCATATCGTCGAGGGCAGCCACCCAGGACACACCGCTGCCCAACAGCATAACCAGTTCCACTGGGAACAAGAGGCACGACAACTTCTCATACGTGCACAGACGTCAGAGGAAGCACATGCCTACGACAGGCGCCAGCTCTACAGTTTTCTCAAGAACGTCGGTGCCAGTCCCAAGCGCAATCAGAACATCATTGAGCAAGTCTTTGGCTTTTGCAACGATATATATTCAGACCGCGATGCCGCATTGAATCAGATGCGCAACATCCAGCGCGAGCACAGCGGGGCCATTGTTGAGGCCAAGGTCCTGCGCGGCAGTATCAAGGACGCAAACTCGCGCATTGCCACTGCTAAGAACGAGGCAGACCAGTACCGCAACAAGTACGTCGACGTAAAGGATAAGCTCGACAAGGCGGATGTAAAGCGCAAAGAAGCCGTGGCCAAGGTCATGCGGGACATCAACAGCCTCACACACAAGCATGAGATGGAAAAGGCCCAAGAGCAGGCACAGCTGCGCCAGCACATTACCCAACTCAAATTTGACATGGCGGCGCTGGTTAGCAAGCACGAGATCGACAAGGCCAAGATCGACGGCGAGCACCAGGTCCAGCTCGCTGCGCTGGAAGAGAAGCACAAGGAGGCCCTCAAGCAACAGCACGCCGAGAACGAGCGTATCATTGACGAGATTATTGACTCGCATGACGCCGAGCTTCAGGTCTACAATTCGAAGGTGCGCGAGCTCGCCTCCGACCTCATCTCACAGTCCGACGACTTCCGCCCGGCCACCGACCAGGGCCTCAGCATGAAGCTGTTGGATCTGCGCAACCGTATCAAGAATATAACTGTGCCCAACAATCTGCAAATACGCACTGCGTCGGTTCCAGCACCGTCGGGTGCCGACGGTGCGGCTGGCGGCCTAGCCGGTGGGGGTGGCGCAGATACAGTCGGCACCGCAGCAGGCATCCACCAGCTGCCGGCCGATCTCGATCCAACTGACTTTGTGGCACGGCACGGTTCGCGCGATATCCAGTACATCCTCCGCGGTCTTGTGTGGAAAGCCTTGATTGAGGCCTTCTTCTCGGCGCCCTTTGGCTTTGGCTTTCTGGGCTCCGATGCGAGCAGCAGCCAGGGCCGGCAACAGCTGCTCGAGATCCACCGCTCCTGGAGCCGTCTCTACGAAGGCGGCTACCACCAGCACCCCTACCGTGGCGACGAGCTGAGCATGTACTCACACGACCCGTATGCCAACAAGATGCGCTCCGCCCTCTTTCAGTCCTTTCTGCCCGCAGTCTACCCCGATAAGGCCTCCCGCAACAACAGCAAAAACCCCACAAACAGCTCGCAGCAGGACCTGCACCAGGGCCTCCACCAGCAGCTACTGCCGCAACATCCCCTGCAGCCAACGGTTCCCGAAGAGGTGCACCCAAATAGACACGATCCCTCGGATCCTAGCAATCCCATGTGGCCCGGCCAGTATCAGTTCCAGCCCGGTGGTGGCAGTGCAGTCCCGCCTGCGCCTCCCCCGCGACGCGTCTTTGGTAGTTTTATGAGTATCACAAGCATCGGAAGTAACAGCACTGCCGTCAGCTCCTCCAACGGGGCCGGGGGCAGTGCCACCCATGGCGCCGACGTCGGCGTGGCCATGCTCTACCGCCAGCACTGCGACAGTGTCATCCTCCGCATCCGCCAGCTGCTGGACCGCATCACCAACAACAACACGCGCCCCGACGCACTCGAGGCCGTGCCCACGATTGTCAACCTCGCTGCCGAGCTGGGGCTCGAGTGTGGTGTGCAGCGTGCCCAGATCTGGCTGTTGATCCCCAAGCCCAACGACATTGTCACGGTCGGTGCCGAATATGCCGACTGTCTGGGTGCTGGTAGTGGCGATGGCGACAACAACCGTGGCCGGGACGTCAAGGTCGACATTGTCGTGTCGCCGGGCATAGTGCGCATCGGAGACGGCCGGCGGGACATGACGGTGCGCAAGGCTCTCGTGCCGTGCGAGGTGTTCCCATTTATACAAGACGATAAGTGAGCGCCTGTCACGGTTGATGGCTTCATTGTGTTTTATTATTGCATCGTTATTCTATTCGGGGTTTAACTGTTGTTTGTTGTTTCTTTTCTTTCTTAGTTTGTGTATACGGCCTCAGTGTTTTTATCAGTTATGGTGCCGAATATTATTCAACGTAGCGATACTTCTCTAGACTGTTTTAAACATGAGCAGGTTGATTATGAATGGAGTGTTTTAACAGAATGAACGTATTTTATGCTTTATGTTTTCTCTTTTTCTTTGCACCAACTATTAAACTTTAATATTGTGCTATATTTCAGCTCGATTATAATATGATTTGATATAGTTGGATTTAATTTCACCGGGACTTGCCACTTATTTAATGTATTTGCAATCTCTAGGATTGTATTAAATTTTACTGAATAATGTCAAACAATCAAAAACAAACATGTCTAAATGCATCTATATTATGGAGTAAAATAAAAAATAATCTTAAGAAATACAAACCCAACGCGACCTCCCAGCCAAAATGCACAAACAACTCAAAGTAAACCTCATAAGGGTATATATATCGCCCGGCCATGATACTATGGCAAAGGAAAAACAAGTGAAAATAAAATACAGTGAAATAAAGAAACCAAAAAACACACACATCAAACTACGCATTCGGCCCGGCACGCAGACTGCGAAAAGTGGTGCGCATCGCCATGTCAATGTTCCGCGCGACCGGCATCGCATAAGTCGGCGGGCAGATGAAGACGTAACGCACCAGCACGCGCGACTCGTCGGTCACAATGTGTGTGCCCGCCGGCGGCTGCTTGGCTCCTGCAGGCAGCGGCGCATTGGGGTTCTGCTCCAGCAGCTCGCAGCCCATCAGGATCTTCTTGCCCTTGTACGCACTTCTGGACCACGTGTTGTTGAAGTGCCCGCTGTAGTTGAACGACGTCACCGGCTCGTTGGCAAGGTAGATGCCCGGTCCGTTGACGGCTCCGTGTGCCATGTACCGCGTGTTGGACATGTTCCGCAGCCCCTCCGTCAGCACTTTCCACATTCGTGCCGGCGGTGATCCGTGGAATACAACATCGCCTGTCTTGGCGCTGGGGAGCGAGTTATTGCTGCTGCTGGTGGCGCTCGCCTGCACGGTGTCGTAAAAGGCTTTCTCGCACTCTGGTGTTGAGTTGTACAGCAGGAACTGCTCAACGTCCGACATGATGGACAGCCGCTTTCCGGGCGGTGCCGACAGCATACAACCGCGGAACCACTTGCTCATCCAGCCCAGTATTTTCTCACGCTCGCGTGCATAGCTTGGCGATGCAGTACGGATCGTGTTGAGCAAGTCAAATGGGGTCATGGTCTCATCAGCTGGCATCGCCGGAAACGTGTCGAGCACTGTGCACATCTTGGTCTTATCGTACGGGCAGTCACTTCCCAGCAGCGGCAAGCCGGAGGTGTCCCGTGCTGCCGAGTAAACACAGCCCAGAAGAAAGTCGAGCACAGGACCGTCAACAAGAAGGCCGTATGCCTGCACCAGAAGACTAGCGTGCGACAGATCAATGCTGCAGGAAGGCTTACTGCACACAGTCGGCTTCCAAAGGCTCGTGAGCGGATCGCCACACGACGTACACTCGGAGCCGGGCCGGCCGATAGTGTCGCCGACAATGTCGTAAATAGACTTGAGTGAAACAGCTTTTCTTGGGAGCTTTTCGTCTGTAAAGTGCCGGTGTAGGCGCTGCGACAGTGTGTAGGTGAAAAGGTTGAAGCTGACAGTGCAGATGCGGCTCTTCGGCTTACCACGGGCGTGAGGGCGCCAGTACTGGTGAGCAGGCGCCGATGCCGACTCTGATGAGCGCACTAGGTGCAGTCCCTTGACCGGGTCATGCACCGTCTCGTGGGAAGACAGATGCACACAGAAACCATACTCTTGTTCATTTCCAGCCAGCGTGACACGCACCATCAGGACCGGGAACAGATCGCTGCCGATGCCGCGCACCTTGCGGTCATGGCCCTTGATGTGCGACAGTGGAAAGCACAGCTCGTACTCCTTGTAGCCAATGCACTCGATTGCGTCGGCTAGGTCTTCAGGAATATCAGGGTCAACATATGTCCGCATGCCCTCCATACCCAGCGACTGGGCAAGCTCGGCGGTGCCGTTCTTGTCTTGGCGGCTCAGCTGAATGCGGATCGCCTCGACATTGCGGGCTAGCTCAATTACGCTGTCATATTTCTCAAGCATCTTGCCCTTGATAAAGGCGAGTCCATGGGGGTTCATGGACGGCTTGATTCTCATCAACTCTGACAAGAGGCTAAACGCCTTTTTGTCTTCGTCGGTCAAGGTCTTGGACTGTGTCCACGCAAGCAGATATGCCTGTGATGCGCTTTCCGGCCACAGGTTTTCGTTGTAGTAGCGCTCGAGGACGGAGCGGATGCCATAGAGAGCCTGAGGGCTGCTGTTGTTATGCGCTGCGATGCAGTTGCAGAGGGTTGTGAGGGACTCGAGCGACGGTTCAAAGAACGAAAGCAGCCACTGGTTGTTGTAACCAAGCTCCTTCTGACCGATAGTGACGTCGAGGAGCTCGTGCACATTGGGCACCTCTTGAAGGTAGAGCCAGCGCATCGAGCCTAGGCCGCCGTTCTTTCTCCGCCAGCGACGGTCGAGCTCTTCGACTCCGAAGCGGTAGTCGGTATAGAGTTTCTGCCACCAGCTGAAGCGCTCTGCGGTCAAGCCAAAACTCGCTAGTGCACCTAGCTGGCCCGGCTGCATTTGGAACACGATAAGGATGTCGGTGATGAAACGGAACCAGTCCGCGACCGGCAGGTTGTCGCAGGCCCAGTTCAGAAATGTCGTGTTGTGGCTACTCATGATAAGTAGTGCCAACGACGACCACACCTCACTGACGGCCATCGGAAGCTCGATGCGGCGGGCTAGTATGCGAAGCATGTCGATGCATGACATACTTGTGCCGCGCTCGATCAAAGGCAGTAGGTCCTTGAGTAGTACCAGGTCCTCCTTGAGGATCTGATTGCGACACGTACGGAGAAAGTTGATGTCGGTCACGTAGTTGAGCTTCTTGATGGCTCCGAGGATGCGGTCGCGCTCGACCTCGAAATGGGACAGGAAAAATTCCTGCTCGGCATCGAGAGCCTCCTTGAGATGGGCAATCTCCTCTTCTGAGCCCGTACCTCCGATGGTGGCAGTCAGGTAGTCTTTCAAGACCATGTCAACGCGGTCGCTGTGCGGTCGCTCCAGGTGCTGCATGACATCACGGTGGACTTTCTCGGATGGCATACGGTCGAGTTTGCCGAGAAAGTCTTCCGGCCAGGCGACAAGTTCGTTCAGCCAGGTGGCAATTTTTATTGCACGCGCATAACCCATAATCACGCTGCCCACGGTGTCCCTGCTTGTGCGCTTCAGGTTTATCCGGAATGCGTCCTGGACTGCCAACATCGAAGGCACAACAATGTCAACGACGCGGGAAGCAAATATTTGCCGCATTGCCGGGTATTGCTGCAGAACAGGTAAGGCACTGGTGAGTGACAGAGCCCGCGAAACGGGTGTTGCAGACGGAGTCAGCTCACTGACGATCAGCATGGAGGCTTTGAAACAGCTCTCGTTGTGCATCCCAATAATGTCGTTGGCGAGCTTGATCGATTCAAGTGTGGCTGGTGCTCTGAGGCACAGACTGCACATGACATCGATAGCCCCGTTTCCAGATCTCATGGCTTGCAGCAGCAGAACGTAAAGACACTTGATGCCATTTAGGTTCGGCGGGCTGAGATTGATTGTGTGGAAACAGGCAGATCCGGCATCCTTAAATGTCGGGTAGCCAGCGCCTGTACTGTCCGGGCCCTCAAGACGAAAGATGGGCTGAAGATAGGCAACGTGCTCGGACCTGAAGTTATAATCCTCCCACTTCTGCAGCATGGCCTCGTCCGGCTGCCACGTGGACCACATGATCATGCCCGAGACCTGGGCCTGGATCACCTCGTAGGCTAACCGGTACTGCTCGGGGTTGGCAGTAATACTTTTGATCCACGACATTTCTCGGTATAGACTTGCAAACTGGTTACGACTGGCCAGCTTATCGATAAAAAGTCGGTACGACTCTGGGATGCGGAAGAACGTGAGAAGTCCATTGATATATGAGACTGGCAGCACATTGGAGGACCTGATCTTGGCCAACGACGAGACCAGGCCGCGGAAGATCAACAAGGGCTCCGGCTGGTTCATGCGGATGCGCAGCAATGCAGTGGCCACTTGCACCTCGTGCTCAGAGACATATAGTGGTTGTATGCTGTGAGCTGCGATGAGCAACCGAAGATATGTCGAGATACTGCCTTGCTGTGAGTCGCCGCGGAAGCTGGTGAGCGCTGGAACGGCAGCAAAGGCTGAGAACTCGAGAAGGCAAGCAAGAGTAGCCACCTCATGGCTGCCATGATGTTCGTTGACATGCTCATGAATAAGCTCGCGGAGGAGCCTGTCTGCTTCTTCAGGCCGTGAGCGTGCCTTCTTCCGGTTGATGTACTCTGTGGTGAGGTCGAGCTGGTTTCGTGGAAACGCTGTGAGCCTGCCTTCTTCAAAATGGGCTCCGAGATTGGCTGTATGTAGTTGTTTGTGCCATGCCGCTTTTGCGGAGGACGACTTTGATAATGTGATGGGCATTGTAGGTGATGTGGATGTGTTCGACAAAGGTCTGGTGCTGCGATGTTATAGTATGTATATTGCGTATATTTTCAAGGTGTCTCTGGTGTATGTACCCGGCGGCCAAGGTCTAGTATTGCGGTCACAATACAGCCGGTCACCGGGTGCTAATGCCGTAGGTTGGATTTGTGTGATTCGTTGACTTGAGAGTGAGGCAGCACAGGATGCTCAGACAGTCGGACAGGTGCACATGTGTGGAGAGCCAGAAGAGAGAAAAGAGAGAATGAATGAATATGTGTTGGAAGAATCAAGGAAGAAGGGAGAAAAGAGGAAGAGGAAATGACAGGTAGTCGAGTGAGACAAGATAGAAACGTATCAAAATGTGGTCCGAATGCTGGGAACGGTTCGGTTGGGTGCAGATATGTTGCTGCTGCTGCTGATAGACTTAGATATGATTGCAGTAAGAACACACTGGGGGTTGAGGACGCGTAGTGCGGCAACTGAGAGGTTGAGAATAGATATGCAAGTGGCATGCCATGCCAAAGCTGTAACAAATCTCTGGTCACTTGTACAAGAGTTGGCTACCAAACAGTAGCTAATCTTGAAAATAAAACGCAGTGTATGCCTTGCAAAGGGCAGAACAGCAGGTCATCCTATCTCGGAGAGAAACACCAGTAGACCTGTCTGGTGAACCGACGATAGAATACCGGCAAAGGCTGGAGGTAGAAGAGCCCGAGCTTGGGGTAGTGGCGGTGACAGAGAACGAAGACAAGACGGACAAGGCGAGACGGCCGTGCTTGAGTGCGCCAGAGATTGCGCCTGCACTCTGCAGGTCGCCTGCGAGTAGAAGGAGATGAGTTGCTGACAAAAGAAGACTTGTCTAGAATCAAGGACTGCTTGGCTCGCTTTGCGCAGAGACGCAGGGCCAATACGTGTTTGGTGCCGGATCGTCCAAGGCAGACCAGCCATGGCCTGGCCTCGACTAGCAGGATCTGAATCATTCTCTCCAGCCTCCACGTTCCATTTTTCATACTTCATATTCATAGCATGTCCCATGCTGTCATCTCGGCTCTGTGAGCGTGCTCGAGTAGCCGCACTTGGATTATGCACAGCCTTGCTTGGAGAGACAGATTAGACATGCCATTCCATTTTTGAACTCAAGCCGATTCAGCTGGGGGCCGTGTTGATACCGAAGGACAGGGAGCCGTCTCTCTGCGAGGGGTGGGGTGTTCCTGTATCAATGCTGAGGGTTCTGCACTCTGTATGTATGTACACCGTATCTGTGTAGGGGTTGTCGAAACGGTGAAAATCATTAAAACGGCCTCGCTGGGCATAGTGTGATATTGGATATAGAACACTGTATGGAGAAAACACACAGTGCACAGCACTAAGCTCCCGGGACGGGCAGAATAAGGTCCAAATGGGGCCAGCCGAGCGAAGTCCCCGCCAATTATAGTTTAGGGCACCGTGCTATGGGACGAAAGCCTTGGGGGAGGGGGTGTGCTTACCATCAGGTTGACACGAGCAGAGCAAGGCGAGCCAGTCTTTAGTCTCCGTCTCTTACCCCGTAACTGTTAGCAAATTGCTATTGGGAGATCTGGGGCTCTCAGAAGAGAGGGCCTGTCTCATTCGAGCCTCCATAGTCTTGATTTGTCTTCCGGTCGTCGGTGTCCGTATTCCTGAAGCCAGTAAGTCGGGGCAGACTCGAGAAGATGGGGAGATGGAGATATGGCCGGGGAAACAAGCTGGGAGAGTAGAATGACGAAATAGAAGGGTAAGCACGGCAATATACGGCATGGTAGGCCTGGCCAACCCGAGCAGAGCGAGAGAATAGAGTTTTAGACTATGCTTGACCGAGAGAGTCGGAGGCTAGGCGACAGAAGGCAAATGAAGGTAGGGGTAGAGTCTGGAAGGCAACGAAGAAGGCAAGTGACTGTGCTCAACCTTGGCAGGCTGTCAGAGCCCGTGCTGATGACTCGCCTGGCGACTCCGAAGCAGAGGGCCAAAAGAGTGCCAGAGGCATGCAGGCAAACAAACAGGCAAGCACTTCGTACCATCCCAGTCCAAAGACAGACCCAGTTGGCATCCTTATGGGCAAGCCGACCCCCAAACACTATTGTGGGGAAGCCTGTTGTGTCTTTGTATCCTTGTGTCATTGTGTCGTTGTGCCGTTGTGTCGTTGTTGGTGCCTTTCGAGATGGTCTATCTAGCATATCACCTTCAAGTTAGCAGACCAGGCACTTCATCTTGAACAAACATTGTACTTGATAATCTCGAGTAGCTCCTATTCAGCACCACAAGGCAACAAATCAGCAAAATATACAAACTCACCAGGAATCGAATTGTCGCCTCGACTTGCCTCCATCATGGCAACAACAACACAGACGGCAACAGCCATTAGCTCCAGCCGTCCGCTCATCAACGAGCTGTACGATATGCTCGAGCGGGAGACAGACCCCAACAACACCGTCATCCTTGAATTGATCCTCGGTCAGTGGGAACAGGTCGGTGACATCCGTGAGTCTGCCTTCGTTTTTGTCGTGATCGTATTCATATCTAACATTTTCTCAAACAGAAATGGCCTTGGGTGTTGCCGACGAGATCATTCAGATAGATCCGCAGCATTCTATAGCCACTAATTTTGTGTACAAACACCGCCCGGGCCCATACTCCCCGGCTGTTACCGCATCGTCGTCTTCGGGACCCAGTACGGCATCAGCTTCTGCATCACGCACCACATCGGCGTCGTCAACAACGACACCTGGCATGACGACCTCCATTATGAACCGCCTTCCTTTGCGCACACTACTCGCGGGTAGCAACTCCCGCAATCGGATCGTCAGTGACGGGACGACATCGTCATCGACGACGACGTCGACCGGAACCAATACTGCCAGCGAAAGCGGCTCCATCACCGTATCGCCTAGCGCACACCAGCTCGACCCCATCGCCGCCATGGCTGCCGGTGCCCTCAACGCCGGAAAGATGCGCAGCACAAAGCGGCCACTCTTCTTCCCACCGGAACCCAGGAACAATGAGGAGAAGAACGTGCTTGAGGGAGAGCTTGTGCAGCTATTTAAAGACTTGCAGGCCCGCGCCGTCGAGCTGGAGAGCGAAATGATCGTTCTCCAGAACCTCGGAATTGTCGACAATACCGAAATCTTCCAGGACACGCGCAACATCAAAGAAGGCCGGCTCAGTGAGGTCATTATCCCGGCACAGCCGCGGCCTGTTCGTCAGCTTGTGCGTGAGCTACACGGCGACCGCCAGGAATGCCTGGACCTTGTCATCCAGGACTTTGTCGAGGTCGCACAGTGGACGCTGGAGCAAGAAGCTGCCCAGACCAATTCCGGCATGTCCATAATGCCAACTCGGTATGACAACGGTATGGGTCCAATCAGCACGGCGGGCACGCGCATCTTGTCGTCGTCGACCTCCTTTCGGGGTTCCATCACAACCATCAACGGGCCCCATTCCGTGGGCCAGAGCCAGAGCCAGTTGACGTCGAGCAGCACAACGCCTACTGCAGCCCAGCAGTTTCACATCAAGCGGCTGCCGATTGACATTGTGCGTGAGCGGCTGCGGCGCCGCCAGGAGCTGCTCGACGCCATGATGCCGCCTGGCCATGGGCTCGAGGACCTGGGCCGCACGGCCATGATGCGTGTTGAGCACCAGCTTCTCGATTATGGCAAAAAGTATGCCAACGATAAGACCATGATGCTCGAGGATGTGTCGGCCATCAAGCCCGACAACTTGCTGGTCACGTCCGACAACTATGCCTGGGACATGACCGAGCTGGCCGACGCGCTCGCCGTCAACGGCGCCGTCATGCGCAACCCGCTGACCAAGGACATGTTCTCTGAGGAAGACGTGCGCCATATTTTCAACCACCCGCTGGGCAAGCGGCTGCGGCCCATGACCATCGAGCAGAGCAAGCTCAAGCGCGGCGTGCGGTCCGACACGATCGAGCGGATGGACAAGCTAAGCCGCATCATGCTCGAGGACCAGTCGGCACATGCGGGGCCCACGATTGAGGCCATTGACATTTTCATGGCCTACTACCACACGCTGCCCGACGAAGAGAAGCGCACGCTCAAGCTGCTCAAGGTTCCTGCCACAGACAGCCACACCGGCCAGGCATACGACTCTGCCATCCTCGAAGCCGTCCAGGATGCCAAGTCGAACCGTGTCTGCTATCACAAGGTTGGCGATTTTTTGAATCAGGCAGCCAAGAACTTGAGGGATAACAAATAATAGGGGGTCGATGCAGAGGAAGATCTGAGTTCTAAAGAGGAAGGAGCAGGGTGACGAACAGCATTTTATTTCGGGGAGGCACGATGACGATAAGCATTTACATCCAAGGAAGGCGCGACTGGCGTTTCGTACTGTCTTCTTTGCAATATATCACATGAATTTATATCTAGATTTTTCATCAACATCAAAACAGTCGTTTCAACATTCGTAGCAGTATACAGCAAGTAGTGTGATTTATAGTATATTGGAAATGTAGGAAAGACCAAGCTCTCGACGGATTAATGTGGTAGGCAAAGATGCAGTATAGACAAGAATAAGAAAGAAAGACAAGTAACGAGGAAAGTCAGCGGATAATAGGAAATGAGAGACAAAAAAGGCATAAAGAGATAGAGAAAGACCATTCGACATGAGTTCAAAATGTAAAGTATATCTAGCCCAACCAGATATGCAAATCAGATCAACGAAAGCAAAAGACGACGGAAAACGAAATAGACATAGTTAATAAAGACGGCAAGATATGTATATGGACGAGGGGAATAAGGCGAGCAGGTTCAAACAGAACTCAAACAGGAGCCAAATGCAGTAATGGAGATGCAATAAAAGAGGAAAAGAGGAAAAGAGGAAAAGAGGAAAAGAGGAAAAGAGGAAAAGAGGAAAAGAGGAAAAGAGGAAAAGAGGAAAAGAGAAAGGAAAAGAGAGGAACGACTAAAAGGCGGCACCAGTGCGGCTGCGGCCGATCGTCTTGAACGACTTGCTATACGACATGTACTCGCCGTCGAGACCCATTTTGTCAAACCGGTGCGCGCCGTTGATGCCGGCATCCATGTTCATGTATGTGTAGCTGCTAAAGTAGTAGCCGGTCACGACGACAAGGTAGCTGAGCAACAGGATGCTGCCCTTGAAGTAGTTGCTTTTGCCCTCACCGTACATGTAGCTGAGGAGGAAAACACACAGAATGACAGTTACCATGTCCCACTGGGGAAACAGGAGCGAGAAGGTGAAGCGCGAGATATCGACACCGGCCGATGCAGCGGGTGGGAACCAGGCCGAAAAGAGCACCAGAGCAGGAATCTGTAGCAGGCACACCTGCAGCGCATAAGCCGAACCGATCTCCATGGAGAGGGCAATGTTGCCATTCATGGCAAACGAGATGGCGTTCTATAATGTTAGTAAAGTACACGGAAGCGTAATACTTGTTATGACTTGGGAGAATACTCACCAAAAATTCGGTAGTGTTGGGCACCAGGGCAAAGAGGGTGATACCCAAAAACTTTTGATCGATCGGGAAATCTTCCAGAACAAAATCAACAGAGTCGACCAGAATCTCGGCAATCACAGCATACAGGCACGTGGCACCCATGAGGATGATGGAAGACTTGAGACGGCTCCAGTTGGGCGCATCGTGGCCACCGTGACCGGCATCGGCTGCGTGTGCTCCAGCAGCATCAGCACCGCCACCGGGTGCGGGAGCACCGCCGGCTTCGAATTGTTCTGCAAATGGGTTTGTGCGTATGGTGTTTGTGCGCATAGTGCTGCCTCCAAGAGTGCTGTGGCCAGCACCAATAGAGCCCGTTGTCGCGGCATTGCCTGCGTTTGAGCCGTGGCGCGGTGCGCGGACATCGCGAGCTGCAATAGTGGCTGCTGTGGCTGCCATCTCGGCCACTTGGTGGACCAGGTTGGTAGTCTCGGCATCAGTGAATCCGGGGAAGCGGGCTGACTGGCGGTTGACGTCGGCGGACGTCACGGAAGCCCCTGGGCCTGCAGACGACCTGGGTGGGTTCGCCTGTTGTCCTGAAGCGGGGACAGAAGTAGGACCACATGCACTGCCATTGGATGCGTCACGGCTCGCAGCACCGCCCTGGCGAGGTTGCAGGCCAACCTGCTTGAGCGACTGGCCGAGGATGCGTCGGTAGAGGTGGGAGTCACGGATGTCAACCCCAGTAGCGTCAAGACTACTACCGCCCGTGGCACTGTTGGCAGCCGCTGCCGTAGCCGCTGCAGCAGTGGCGGCAGCCACAGTGGCGGCAGCTTGGCGGGGCATTGTGCCTGCCACGGTGTTTTGGTCGTCGTGTCTCTTCTCATCAGACTCCGTGTTCCAGATGACAGCAGCGTGGGTGCGCAGGGTAAACCAAAGACCAATGGCGTAAGACAGGAACAGCAGACTGGCTGCCACGTAGCAGTAGGGTCGCACGGCCTCGAGGTAGAAGCGGTCATCGATCTGCGGGGTCTGGGAGAAGTAGCACCGGCGGCAGTCGCTGAAAACGTCACTGTTATTGGGGTCGCTGTTGCCGCCTTGGATGCAGTCGAGGCAGTTGAGCTCGTGTGTACCGTAGATCTGGTAAAAGAGGGTCGGGCTGAAGGCGGCGATAACGGCAAATAGAAGCATGGTTGACGTCACACCGGCGGAGCGGGCATTGAAACGCTGCGTCTTTCGCTTGAGAGCACCAAAGCACATGGACAGACCTGGCAGGAACAAGACACCGGCAAAGATACTGCCGACGATGCTTCCCTCTACCAGCTGGGCCTTGCCCTGGTTGAGAGCGACACAGTACAAGAAGACCTCGACAATGGTGGAGAAGAAGGCGTTGATGGCAGCACCGACGCCCATGGACGACTGCGCCGAGATGGAAGCCACTGCTTGGCCGATAAAGTACGCCAGAGGAATAATAGAGAACAGACCGCCGACAAACAAAAATGCCTTGGACGTGACAACGCTGTCAATCTCGAGGTAGAGGTCAAGGATGAGCCAGTCAAAGATGACAAAGAAGACAACAGACATGAGGTTGATCAAAAAGATGTTGGTGCCGTCAACAGTGTACTTCCAGTATTTGGAGCCCACAGCCCGGTAGGTGCACACGATGATGGACGACTGGGGAGCAGCGGGTAGGCGGGCTGAGGCAATATCGGACTCAAAAGAGAGCGCGAGCGGGTGGCGGCGCAGGTGGTCAAACAGCAAAAAGGTGACGCGGCCCATGGGGATGGTGAAGACCAGAAGCCAGCAGATACCAGACACGATGAAGAGTGAGGGTGTGATCAGTAGGTAGAAGAACAAGAAGAAAATGACACGGCCGACGTTCCACTGGCCACGGCCAAAGAGGCGGCGCTTGAGGCGCGGCAGCTCGGCATCGCTGTCAGTGTTTCCGTCGTTGCTATCGGCGCCGTCGCCGCCGTCGTCGCCCTCATCGCCATGGCCGAGGTACCGGTTGTAGCGGGAGGACGGCGAGCGGTTATGGAGCAGAGCATCAGTCTCATCAGGCTCAGAGTCGAGGCTGCGGCGAGAGCGGCCGATGATGGAATGCGCGCGCTCAGGACCAAAGAAGAGACGGCCATACTCAAGGTCACCGTTTTGCCACTGCTCATACTCGCTGATACTACGACCCTCGCCGAGATCCTCGTCCAGGTAAGCCTCCTGCTGCTCAAGACGCACAAACTTGCCAAAAGGATACAGCAGGTAGCCTGCAAGGCCCCAAAGAACACGGCCATACTCGCGGCCGCTGGGCACAGCCGCGAACAGGGAGCAGACAACAGCGCCGACAAAAGCCAGCGAGGCCAGCCACACGCCAAACAATAGAGTCCACATAATGTTGAAGAACAGAAGCCAGCTGTTGACGTGGCCGCCGGGCGAGGAGTGGATGTCGCCTTCGGCCGTCTTTTGCACGGAACGATCCTTTTTGTACAGGGCGGGCTTCCACAGACGGATACCAAAGGGATGTGTCTCGTTGATGGCCTGCTGGCGGTCTTTGAGCGTGAAACTCTCTGCGTCGCTCAAATCGTCGTCATCGTCGTCATCATCGTCAACGTCATGCTCGCTATCGGCCCCGTCTGCACCAATACGTCTGTCCAAATCAGCGTCATCGAGGGTGTTGCGGTCGATCATGAAGCTGCGTTCCATGTTTGTTGCCACATCGTCGTCGTCATCGGTATCACTATCGGCAAGGTCGGCAGCAGTAGAGTCGAAGAAGCTACCCTCAGACTGGCCCAGGCTGTAGGGTGTTGCTTTGGGGGTGGTTGCACTGGTCGGGGGCACGGCGTCCTCATCGTCTTGCTCAATGTTGTCGAGGTTTGAGTGAAGACGAGCTAGCGGAGCACCGCCGCCACCACCTCGTCGCCGGAGGGTAGCTGGCTGTGCATAGATGGTCTGGACCTCGGCCAAGTCAGCCTGGACCTCGTTTGGAGCGTCGTCGACTGAGTAGATGCCGCCGCGGTGTGGTGCCTTGACGTTGCTGGAGGTGCGTCGAGACATTGGGGGCTTGCGAGGTCGTGAACGGCCGCGATCCGGGCCAAGGAGAGGCGAGCGAGTCGCAGAGAGAATCGGGGTGTTACCAGGTCGTACTTGAGGGCGTTCTTGGATGGGCGTGGATGTGGTGCTGGTGTTCTCGCCATAGTACTGTGAAGAACCCTGGGAAGTAATGGTTCCTTGAAAGTTAGTAGCTGGATGGCGAAACGGGTGATGGCGTGCGCATGTCAAGGGTCCGGCTATGAGGAAATAGGTTGGAAGTAGGAGGTAGAAGGTGGGAGGTAGCAGGTAGGAGATACTGTCTGTAGTAGGCTCGGGAGTAGAGATAAGGAGATTATCCAGACCAGGGCATCCCGGATAGATATGATAGTTCTTCCTCTTGTGGGAAAGTAAACAGGAAAAACAAAGCCCGGCAAGACACAAGGCAGGACGCAAAGCAAGACGAATGGCAAATAGCAACATGAGACCTACCGTATGTCTCTAGGCGGCGACGGATGGTATCTGTAGACTGGAAGCTCTCGGACAGAGTCTCACCTCCCTCGCGGGCAGCAGCCGGAGGAGCAGGTGTAGAAGGAGGAGCAAATCGGCTGGGCGGGCGTGCATCGGTGGGAGAAGGGAGTGCGGACGAGGACTCGCCCCGGTCTCGACTGTTTCCATCCATGGTGGTTTTTGGGGACGCAGGGGTAGAAAGGTAGAAAAGAAGAAGTATCGTGGGACAGCGTGATGAGAGGCTCGTGAGATGGTGTCGTCAGATCGTACTCTCATGCGTTGCGAGCGGTCCGGTCGACGAGATCAGTATCAACGAGAGGCGAGCACGGGATCAGAGCGCACGGGATCCATGAGCTGCAGTGCTAATGTCAGTGGTCGAGGATGTCGTCGTCGTCGTCGAAGCTGTGGCTGTCAACGTAGAGTCGAACGGCGGGTGTTAAGAAGGACCAACGAGTGAAACACAACAAAAGTTCGGGTGTTCAGTAGATTGGTGCTGTAGCGAGCTAGCGTGCGGTGGCAGGCCCAGAGTAAACAACAAGGCCCACTATGAGGGAGCTTTGGCAATGGAATGATAGAAAGATAAAAGGGGAGTACCCGCGACACAGCGAGACAGCGAAACAAAGGCGCAAAGGAGCAGAAATAAATTGAAGAGCGTGAAGAATGTAGAGAAAGAGGAGAGGGCGAGGAAGAAAGAAAGGGAAAAAATTGTCTTTAGATGAGCTTTCAGAGAAATGAAAACTCGGATTGGCAAAAGAACAAAAGAGCTCAAGAGCTAAGCAGTTGAAGAACAGCAGGACGGCGGGACAGGCAAAAAAGTGAGGCAGAACTAATTTGGCAATTAGAGTGGAGGGCGGAAGAAGGGCAGGGATGCGGGAGGGAGGGCGACGTAAGACGATACAGAGGCAGGCAGGCAGTATGCGGAATACGACGTGCTGACAGCATACGGAAACAGGATGATGTGCTCCTGCTCTGAAGGGATATTCGGGAGATAGTCAGAGGATAAACATGGAAACTAGGGAGGAGAGGGAACTTTATTTTTAAGGAAAGGGCGATGCAGTTTTCCTTTTCCTTTTGCTCCTTCCTTTTGTTTTACAACAAGTCACTCAAAAGATGGATGGGGTCGTAAATGAGAACGGAGATAGTGCCAGTGTATGTGTGATGGAAGGAACGGCCGGCAGACGAGCAAAAGAGGAAAGAGGCAAAACAAGCAAAACCAAGACACGCAACGAGACGATGTACATTGGCCGACGGAGGAAGGAGGTGGAAAACGGGATGGTGGGCAGCAGAGGGGCCAGCCGTATTACAGAAGCTAGCGGCGGGCTGGCCTGGCCTGGCTTTTGCATACTTATTAGTAGGTGTTTGTTGCCAGGCTACACGTGGGTAACAGCAGCTAGCAGAAATATAGGAAGATAATTAGTGCAGTATCTTAGATAGCCCACCGCAGGCCAGCACTTGGCAATCTAGGATCGTAAGATGCAATGACAGCTGAGCAATAGATAGAGTAGTCTGCTTCTACTATTAGTGGACTATGTATCTTATCTTACTTACTACAGTACATACGTATGTATGCAGCTATCATGGTAGCGCGGATAGTGGATGACCGGCTGCACCCAGACGAGCCACATTCCCAAGACAAAACCGACGAGGCAATAAGACAAAACGAGTTGGATTCATCGCCAACTCTATTCGATGGCTTCCGTGTTTGCTGTCTTGCCGGAACCTGCTGGGTAGAAGATTGAGGTTCCTGGGTTCAGGGCTGCAGAATGCATCAACAAACAATGCATTTTGGTATGAGAACAATAGAAGGCTGTCTCACGATGGCAAGGGATAGGTATGCTGCAGACGAGTACTCGAAGATCGGAATAAACAGAGTGATAATTAGTTTAAGAAATTCTACTATTATATATCTTACTGTGTATGTTGCTGATACCCGCCTGCGTACAGAGTGATAATTAGTTTAAGAAATTCTACTATTATGTATCTTACTGTGTATGTTGCTGATACCCGCCTGCGTAAGACAGACAGAGACATGAAAACAGGGTCTAATTTACTCCAGGTTGCAGACCCACTGTGGTCCACAATTTCCACCTTTGGATGCCACTGATGGCCGCCGTAGTGAGGCACAGGGCACTTGGAGCACGGCAAGGCACGACAGGGAGTCGGGGCACGCAGCTGCAAGACACTTCATACATAGCAAGGTTCTGCATTGCAGCTTTTGATTAAAGTTATGGAAGGGAGGTGAAAACAGAGTGGACTGGAGGAAGAGGACAAGAGGAAGAAAAGGCAAAGAGACACACGACAGGACGAGGCCCGGCCCTTGGCAGGGAGACGTAATTACAGTGCGGGTAGATTATGTAAAAGGTCTAAGAATAGCAGGCGCGAAGCTCTGGTGCAGAGAGAAGGCCACAGAGGGCTGGAGAGAGCAGAAGAGAACGCTGTAGGAACAGCCTGGCGACGGGATGATGCAAGATGCGAGATGGACAGCAAGCTAAGATCTGGGTTGCAGGGATAAACTGGGACGCAATCTTCATTGTGTCGAAGCTCGACATGACATGATGTATGTGCGTAAGTCTCTGCTTGGTGCTAGTAGACGTACAGAGTAGATAACAGGTGTGTAGCAAATGGTGTAGATGGACTGGACAGGTCAGTGTCCTATGTAAGATATCTCGCCTTGACTTCGGAAGGTGCCATGGCCTGCTAAAGGGCACTTTACAGAGCACCTATTGGCACCTACATATGTACATATACGCGATATAGTGTGCGGACATTAGCCACAGAGGCCCGAGTGAGATGCTTTCTTTCTACTCGTACCACGCCGAGTACCAAAAAATCGGCAATTATCTGTCACTTGCGATGATGATGCGGCACAGCGCGGTTCCGACATGTGTACCTTTACACGCTCTTTGGCGAGGCCTGCTGAGTACATAGTATGATAGTCCGTACAAGAACCTCCCCGTATCGACAGCAAATGCTTAGTCATCGCGGCGCTACATCTGCGACATCCGACGGTCACAAATCTTGTTAATCTGAGGATAACTTTGTACAACTACTACTGTATGTAAACAGATTAGACAATATACTGCATGCACTGTAAACATGCAATGCAGTCGGGGTCCATCGGCCGGCATTGCATCGCTCCGCCTGCAGCACGACTGCATCCGAAACGCACATATGGTCACTGTAACTGCCTGCAGCACCATGCTCTCCATACCTGTAATATGCACTACAGTACAAACATACTATGGAGTATACGTATGCACTAACTGCGGGTCTCGGTCACTTACTAGCCCTGCAGGACGTCATCGGATCAGGCCTGCCAGCCAGCATCGGACTGTAGCTGTCTGCTCCGCGCCTCTTGTACAATACACCGTACATATCTTGCTTACTATGCCGTCTGGTCTACTACATCTACCGGTGTGGTTGTATAGCGTTCGAAACCTGATTGCTCGCATTATCGTCTGCCTTTGCCTCTTGGCTGCGTCTTAATGTTCCGTGAATACTCGTCACGCATCTCATCACATCGACTGGCGGGCATCAGCACACCATCGGAAAATGACTTTAATGATCATGTTCATGTTTCTTGATATTGTAAATGTTTACCGCCCCTGTGTTGCCTGTATCCGTTCATTGCTTTTCCACACAACCATTAAAAAAAGAGATTAAGATGTAGATGAGTAGCTAAATCAAAATAAAACAAGTCAAACGCCTAATATGCGAACGGGTCTGTCAAACCAAAGACTATCCCACCGTTCCGTTGCCCAATCTGTGATCGTATAGATCATAACGCCAAACAGTAAAAGAAAAAGAAGGACCGGGTGTGAAAACAAACCCGTCCATGTCGGTGGCCACAAAGGGTCGTAAATAATACAAGTTGCAGATGCAAGGTAGTAAAGGGTGAGGGGTGATATAGATGATAGGTGATGGGGACTAAGAGGGCGGTGGTGTTGAAAATACAACATGCGCTGTCGTAAACATGAATCATATGCCGTAAGTCATGCGCATGCTCTCGCTTCTGGCACGGCCAGGTGCGCGCGCTGTAACGCCACGGCGCTCCTGGGATTTGGAGACCCATTCGGCAATCGTTTCATAGCATAAAACGTACTGCTTCAGAGTCTGCACCATGCTGAGCCGCTGCGTGCGGAAGTCCTCCACAGTGCCGGCAATCAGGTCGACAGCGTCGCCATCCAACCACGCAGAGCTCGAACCATTGTCGGCGCCAACAACCTTATTGGACATGTAGTCGTCGGTGCCCGACATGGATACATCAATGATTTGGCTGGGCTGGCTGAACTGGTTGAGCTTGTCGACACGCTCTTTGGCGCGCTGCGCAGTCCGCTGGATCTGCTGCTTGAGCATATCCACGACCGAATCCACCGTGCAAAAGGTGCCCGTGCGGCCGCAGCCTGCCGAGCAGTGCACCAGCATCGGCCGCGGGTTGCTATTGGTTTCCGACTCGTCGTTGCTGGGCCACAGAATATGCTCAATCTTTGAAGCATCGGGCGACTGCTGCTGCAGCTGTGTGGCTCTCTCAAAGGCCTTGTGGACGTCAACAGGCCCCGACGCACGCTGCATCATGTTGGCAAGCTCGACAAGCGCAAGCAGATGGCTGGGCTGGGCCGGTGTGCCAAAGTCAGGCCACGATGCATAGTGCAACTGGGTGATCTCCCGAATAGGGGTAAATGCATGGCCGCGGTGGCCCAGTGCAAACTTGCGCACAATTACAAACGGGACATCGCCGGTCTGTGAACCCGGCTGAGTCGGTCGGCTAGCCGTAGCGGCAATACCATGCTCGCCGCTTTCGGTTGGGACGAGCGTCTGTGCTCGACGTCTACCAAATTCGGCAGCCGAAGCATCGGCCGCACTTGCTGTGCTTGTAGCTGTGCGGTACTTGTCAATGTCCAGCGACACCTTCTTCTCGCTGATCAGCTGGAGTGTGAGGCTGCCGTACTCGGTGTTTTTCCAGTATGGGTGGCACTTGATCTGGCCACCCTCTGACTCGGCCGTAAGCATCACAATCACGCGCACATCCTCGTCCCAGATCATCGACCAGAAATCAGTGTACGTGTCGGGGAGCGGAGCCTGGCTCGCAATGTACCGCTTGTTGGTCCGGCTAGCATGCAGGTGGCTAGCATTGACGTAGTCACAGTCACCTGCAGAACGCCCCTGCAGACGTACACGGGCATGCTCAAACGGCAGAATATCTTTGTACCGGTTCTTTACACCCTTCTCAACACCGCACAGCTGCACCTTGCTGCAGGCATCAGCAGCAGACTCGGCCGGTCTAGCGACGCCAAATGCATGTTCCATCCGCGACTTTTCCGCAAGTTCGATCCGGAGAAACTGGTTCGACACCTTGGATCCATGGTCTGATGGGTCAGCCGCATCGCGCAACCAAGGAGGCAGGGTTTCTACAAGCACGCCCGAGGGAAGGTTCAGCTCGATACGGCCAACGCCATCCGCCAAATCCATGTTCTGCCGAATGTTGGAAAAGAATGGGTTCATGGCAGCCTTGGTAGCCGGCAGTGACACGCCGCCAATAACAGGTGCAATCGAAAGCCGCTGGGGAGGTGCAGCGCCCAGTGACAGAGATGGGGAGACACCAGGGGCAGCTGCTGCGGGCGAGGAGTGGTCGATCATGTTGGGGTATGCCTCGGCAAACGCCTTGAAGCCGCCGCGCAGAATACACGCCTTACCCTTGTAGCCCTCATTTGTGAATTTGCGGAGCATGTTGGCAGCGGCCGTCGCATCGCGGCCCTCTGTAAGGCTGTTGTCGTATACAACAATGTGTGTGGTTTCGTTCCAGGTCGAGAAACGGGCGAGCTGGCTCGGATTGGCAAACGTGAGCCGCATTTTCTCGACATTAAAGGTCGCGCGCTTGAGCAGAGTCGTCGGGATGCACATGTTGAGAGCATTCTGAATACGTGACATGGCAAAGTGAGTCGACACACGAATATCGAGGAGAAGAACAGACTCGGCATTGCCGCCACTCAAAAGGCTGTTGAGGTGTGTCGCATTGATGATAGTCGCGCCCTGCACTGACTCAGGCATGTTGATAGGCAATGTTTCGGCCCGCACCGGCGAAGGGCTTCCTCCTAGTGCCGCTCCCTTGGGTATTGACATGCTGTGACGACCAAAGCTGAGGGGGGAGAGGATGTGCCGGCTCTCGTCGATGTTGAGATGGAGATGCGGCATTGCAGGTCGTGGCTCAGCGGCAGCTTCGATCTGCTTAGGTGATTCGAACCGAGGGCCGGTGGAGAAAAATGACCGGTCGATGGATGCTTGCGAGTTTCTCTTTGAATCAGAGGATACATAAGCTGAGTCGTGCAGACTATTCGCGTCGCCATCTGCGTCCATTTGTGAGCTGGTTGGTCGTGATCCATCGTGGTTGCTGTTGCTGTTGTTGTTGCTGTTGCTGTTGCTGCCTCCCTGGTGGAAGAAACCCGCCGGGTAAGGCACCTGGATGGGGCCTGAAGGACGAATGCCCGATCCGGAGTCCTGAGTGACCCGTCGTGGCGGTGGTGGGCGAGCAGGCGACACTGACGTCACACTCGTCATCATATCGAGCTGAGGTGTTCCAGCGGACATCTTGCCACTAACAAATTGCCCTGTGGTAAGTGAAAACGATCTGTTGACATAGCCTGCGTCGGCTTGCTTTCGGAATGCTTCATATGCTGGATTGGCGTCCAATGGCACTACACCCTGCTTGGGCGCAGCGGACGAAAACGACTTGACAGAAGAAGACGACGAGCTCCAATTGTCACGGGGGGCGGCGACCGAGTCTCGGGGGTCTGCCGAAGGTTCGACGACGAGACCAAAATAGCTTGGACTTGAGCCGAGTGCGGATTCTTTCGAGGTTGGTCCTCCTGGAGAGCGCGGGATCGAGCAGGCGCCGGGCGAGTGTCTTGGTGACAGTTTGGGAGGGTGTTGCTGGCCGACAGAGTAGACCATCATCCTCGGGGATGTAAGGGGGGTAGTAGATTTAGAGGATCGGTATTGGTACTGGCCGGTGTGGACCGGCGGCGCAGAGCGTGCAGTCTTCATTTTGCAAGGGCTGGACCTGCACAGAATCTGGAATTGGCGATGTGGTATTTCTTTGTGGCGCTCTTCGTGATCGCAAATCAGGGTGGCGAAAGAACTGGAGATGACGTCAAAAACCGCACAAATCGTAGCAAAGGCGGAAAACGGCCACTAAGGAAAGACAGCAGTGGTCTAACACGGCATTTTCAAGCCCGATCTAGACTGTGAATATACGAGGTGTGATGTGACGTGGTAAGAGGTAATGAGATGAAGATTGCAGACAAGGCTTGGGCGCGATTTGAGGCACGCGATCCGAGGCCTATAACGGAAAGAGGTGTGAGAAAAGATGCGTGACTCGAGGTCGGAGAAGTGCCGGTGCGAGGCAGGGGGGTGAGAGCGCGGTGTAGTCGGGTAGATTAGATTCGAGTAGTACGGAGGCAGAAACTGGCGAACGGGAGACGAGAGAATGAAGACGAAAGAGTGAAGCAAAAGACGCGGTCGACGATGGAAAGGGCGTGCAAGTAGATCGTGTGATTAGAAATTGGAAGCCATAAGCGTGAGAGAAGTGGAAGGGAATGATGGACAAGAAGGGAGAAAGAAAAGAAAGAAGAGTGAGAGTTCAAAGGTGAAGAAGAAGCGAGATTCAGGTTGACGCAGAAGTGAGGAGTGGAAGTAGAACAGGAAGTTGAACAGAAAGTAGAAGTAGAAGTGGAAGTAGAATTGGAAGTAGAAAGAAGTGGACAAGCCAAAACAAGAAGTAAACGGTCGGAACAGGTGTGGATAAAGCGTTTGAGGCAAGAGCCAGGATGAGCAAAGGAAGGAGCGGAGGGCAAAAAGGCCAGTAGAAGCCGAGCAAGGCCAAGTCAGACAGAGAGAAGGTCAATAGTAGAACCGGGAAGAACAAGGTCAGTTGAAAGAGGAAGTGGCGATGGGGGTGTGATCGACAGAATTCTACTTAGTACTCTGTGACACACGGTACTCTGTCTTATAATGAGAGTGTACAAATAGAGAAGGAGCGATCAGACTCCTGCTCTTCTTAGACAGGGAAGCTGGAAAACAAGCTGAGAAGTTGCAGCTCGTGGGTCGGCCTGTCGGTCTTGGTCCTGCCAGGGCTGGAGAGATAGGGGATCCTTTGGGTATTTATTCAGGTTCAAGAGTAAAAGTCACCCATGCTACGCACTTGGCGTAGCATGGGTAAGGTGCGCTGCAGGGCCCGGGCCCGAGAGACGGGCTGGGGTGCTTTGGCTAAAGGCGAAGGCAGGACTGGAAAGGAGCAGACGAGGCACAAGCACTGGAAATGGAAGGCGCGACCCAGGGGCACATTAGAGGCACAGGCGAGGCAGTCACGATGTGTTCTCCTTTTTCTTCACTGCCTACTCTGTGGCTACTCTCTACTCTCTATACCCACTCTCTCTGCTTTGTTCACTGTTCGCTCTTTTGTCCTTTTATCCCATTATCCACTGTCGATTGAGCATTGTCAACATACTCCGATCGACTAGATTTTGTCTAGACTTTTTTTCTGTTCTCTAGTTCTATTTTCTAGTTTTCACAAGTTTTCGCCGTTTTCTGTTTTAGCGGCCGATATGTGCCCTGTATATCTGTTTTGGGAAGGCGTGACGGCCTAGAAAGCAGCTAGACAGCAGCTACTCTGTAAACAGGCGACTAGACAGGCGACTAGACAGGCGACTAGAACTCCTAGAATGACGCCAGAGACCACAGAAGGATGGAATAATAGGATAATATTGTGTCTTTACGGAGTACTGCACTTCAGTGGGAAACAAAGACTATGGGGCGTTGAACGGGCGGGGAGGCGGGCTTTGCGGGCTGCTGGCGTCGGTTAGGGAGTAAATACATATATTTAAACTAGACCCAAATCTAGGGCGAAAAGGGGCGGATTGATGTCGTCATAGCACTTGTGCGCTGGGACCGGGGCAGCGCAGCCTGCCGCATGTGGTCATATTTGGCAACCGCTAGCGAGTAACACGCTGTTAATAGAGTTGTTGCGAGTAATTACTGCATGTATTGCTATAGCAGCAACAGCCAACGCCAGCGTCAAGCGTCAAGCGTCAATGGCGTCAGGAGCCGCCCACGAGGCAGTCTCCGGTGGGAGAGGTGTGGAGCCGGAAGTATCCAGCAGGCAGTTTTTCTACCGAGTATGTATTACAGCGTATTGCAGCTACATCGTACCGTAGCATCTGGACATATGCGTACATACATCTGTACTATGTAGTAGGATTGATGCCATGGTGAGCTGCCATTGCCACAACAGCGTTACGAAGCAAGGTAATAGTGAGCAGCAAGTGCAGAGTCGGTGGAAACACCTAGAATACGATGCTGTGAAGGTGGTGAGAGAACAGATGATGATGAGAGAAATATAAGGAAACAGAAAGTGCTGGAAATAGGCAGCAATGCCACTGAGGCTGTGGTGAATACGTGCTGGAGATGTCTGGAAATATTCAAGATATCATATAAATAAATACATCTGGAATAAGTCACGTAAATAAATGCAAAGGACACACAATACGAACCATGCCACGCCAGAAATAGACGTCCACGTCCGCGATGCAATGGCATGAAACACACGAGGACAGCAGTCGGGCGCAGTGAAACGCAAAGGAAACCAGAGAAGCCACGATCCACAGGTGCAGCTAGAGAGTATCATTCTACTCTGTACTATATGTAGTCTTTCTGAGTAGCGCAGTGTGCATCGTTGATCTGACTCAAAGAGTAGAGACATGTCTAGATCTATCGTTTCTTGGTCCTGGGGTTTTATCGAATGTCTAGCACAGGCATGCCAGGCGTGGCCAGGCGTGGCCATACGGTGGTGAGCATCGTCATAGTGTCGGCGCCAAGCTGGATGAGAGCACATATTAATGCATGCGTCGCCGTTCTTGGGTGTACTCCGCGAGGCACAGCCTGTGGGTTCAAAGATCTCATGACTTGCAATCTCGTGTGTGCAGAATGCCGAATACACCTCGCGGTAGCAAGTGACACTGTGCTTCCAGCAGCAACATAACATGTACATCGTACGTCCACATGCGACAGGCCATGCTCGCAGAAATCACAAAAGACACAGCACCCATCCAAAACATACATGGCAGAACACAGGTCTGGTGCAGTGATGATGCCGGGGTCTAGGGTCAAGGGTCGGGGGTTGGGCGATTACAAGAAGCGATGCACCTCAAAGCAGGCTCGTCTCAGTAGAAAAGACTCAACAGAGACAATTGTGCAGTACTATGTACATGAATCCGCCATGTTGCGCGATAAAGTCAGACAGGCAAAGAGACAGGCAGAGGCAGAGAGACATATAGACAGGAAGCAATAGAAACGCCCGATAGGCTGCCGACTGCTGCTTCCGATTTGGTCATGCATGGGCCGTGCTCACATCAGGGTCCTCGATAGTATGTGGTTGTTCTCTGTAATACTTTGTACTATGTACATGCTATTATTCTACGTACCGACATCCTTGGTTGCCCGATTAGTAAGCACGCGCATCTGGGCAAGGGCAACAGTGGGGGCGGCTGGTCGGTCAGATATCGCTTTCTGCGTTGTAAAGCACGTCGCAAGGGGTCAGATAGAGTATGACGAGTGAGATGCAGCTTTCTACATAGTACTAATTACCTACTGGCTCTACTGAACAACAGAAGAAATACATAAATGATCGATCAATAGTCACAGACGGGATCCAAAATGTTGGAAGCTGGCGGCGAAACTTGGTCAGCTCAGGCCATCTCTGCACGGCCTGGACCCTGACAGAACGTTGTGCGCCCCACCATTTTGTGTGTCTCTCTCTTAGTGCTGTTAGTTTTATC
The DNA here is from genome assembly GCA_022392945.1 of Ophiostoma australiae. Classification (NCBI taxonomy): domain Eukaryota; kingdom Fungi; phylum Ascomycota; class Sordariomycetes; order Ophiostomatales; family Ophiostomataceae; genus Ophiostoma; species Ophiostoma australiae. The sequence continues at coordinate 1,724,745 of JAKRGJ010000001.1, forward strand.
TAGCTGGTGTTAGCAGATCTGGCGGCTGATTTAAATATCTCTACTATGTACTATGTAATGCTGCTGTACTGTATTATCTCCCCCTGTATTTTTAATTATTTCCATTCTTTCTAGACGACTACAAAGAACAACGTCTTTGTTACGAATCACCTTCTTTTTATAGCTTCTTGGAGTAGCTTTTGCTACTGAGAGCTAGGAACTGAGCAGACGTTCTTTATGTATAGTCTCCCGTCTTTAATCCGTCTTTAATCCGTCTCTAATCAAACTATCCAATTCCCTTTGATTACTCTAATTACTCTTATTACTTTCCTCGTACTTCTTATTCCAAGCTACTCCACCCACTTCCAAGATGCAATTGTCAAAGACCTGTAAATACCATCCATCGCCTTGACCTCCTCGTCCATGTCGCTCAGATCCCACTAGAGATCACCGTCCTCCTCCATCTTCTCCTCTCCCCTTGCCATTTCGACCGCTCCAGACGGCCTTGGCATCCCACTCTGCACATCAACCTACAGCGGTGAACGGAGCTGGCGCCGACTCCTCCTACTGACTGTCCTTTATCATCGCCCTCTGTCCTTGGTCTTGGTATTTGTGTCCGCGGCATTTACATGCCTAGTAGTACGCTCTGACCAACTACGTCAACGGCTGAATCGGCCGAGTCTAGACGAGTCAAGTGCTGCAAAAGAGCAAGAGCTGCCATTCATGACTCGGTCTGATCCCGCGCTGCCTGCTCGCCTGCAGAGCAGTACATAGTAGCGGTCTCATGACCTGCGGTCGGTGTATGATAGCGTGCTGACAGCGCCACTCTACGGAGGACATTTTCCGTGCTCGCCAGACTCAAGTTGTGTCGACATTGCAATGAGGCATGTTCTGTTATTGATCTGCATTTGTTTGACGTTATTTTATAAATTAGCCCTAAATAAATAATACTATACAGAATGTAGTTTAATTTACTGTATTCAAATTCATAGATAATTGTATACCATCATGTCCAAATAAAATTTAGTATTTACAAAACAACAAACCTAATATAAACGTTACTTCTATCACCGAAATAAATCTTTATTTTTTCCCGTCTGACCAGCATCGATCACAACTGCCAGCCGCTCACACTACGTAAAAAGGACTGCCCAGCTACGTCATTCCACGTGCCACTCCAATAGAGCCAACAAAGCCTATATGTGTACTATGTACCACCTGAAATGCACTCTTGGCATTCTCAACTGCACCCCTTCAGAAGTACACTGCATATGTATAAAAGGTACATTTCCTTTGTCTGTCCTGCCTTGCCTGCTTGTCACCTAATTAGACCGCATTGCTGCCGCATGCAGACAATTGCCGTTTTCATGAACACACCTTCCATTTGGGGCATCTCACCACCCAGAGGCAGCCATGCGTGACACAAGGCTGTAGATGGCCTCAATACACACCAATAACGTATCCTGGACGTAGCCTAGAATCAGTGACGAATCATACAAAAGTCTCAAGCTGGCTGCCGTGATTTCGGCGTCTCATCGAACATCTCCTACCCACGACACGGCCGTTGATAAATGTCTATTCTAGTGCCAATATAGACGGTGAGCTGCGGGACGCCTAGGACCAGTGCATGCAATGCAGCATGCAGCGTGCAGCATGCATCTAGGATGCGGCACACATCCTCGGCCATGGCCTGTTGGTGGCTGATGGTATATGTGGACAATGTATGGGCTAGTACTAATGTTGACGCGGTGAACACTCGAGATACGTATGGCGAAGACGGGTCCGTATATCATCAAATAGACCATCACACAGAGAGGCCGTCTTGCCGACCCGCGCAATAACCAGAGAGCAGGGCCCCCGGAGCCGGATCACGGCAATGCCAATGTTTCGGGCGCGGAAACACGATCAGGGTCTCTATATCAAGTATAATCCGGCCTGGCAAACACACACATCTCTCCATAGTTTTTGCGTATATAAGACCAGACGTGCATACCGTGATGACACCGACTTAGGCCGTGATGCCACGCCGGGCAGCTTTCTCCCACCACGGGTGCATCTGATACCACCGCGGCGCCAGATACCATGTATCCAGCACGAACATACCTGCATATGACACCGGCACGGCGTAGCAAACGATAGGTTGACGGCGGCTGGCTCTTGTATATACAGACATACTGATATCTTGCCCATTCATGTCTATCGATAGACGGTAGCCTATGGGCACAAGAACATAGGAATACGTCCTGGAAGCTGCGTCTGCCCAGTATGAATGCTGCGGTGGTGGCATATGTCCGAATACTAGCTGCAAAGGCACCGCGATAAGCTGCACACAACTTCAAGCACACTCGCAAGTTGTGCAACGGATGTGTGAATTGTTTTGATAACCGATCAAATGACGTGGAATAGTGTCGCCATACAATATCCATTAACCTGTTTGAGTCCGAATCCAGACCCGAATCCATACCCGAAAACAATCCAACCCCATGATTAGGAAAGACAGAATGCCCAAACTCCTTGCAAAATGGTAAACAAAAGACAAAGCCCAGCCTAAAGAACATAAAAATTAGACCGGCCCAGCATGGCCGCTCAGTTCACGCCTATAGACGGACGTAGACGCCGAACCCTTCGACAAACCACTCGGTGGTGCCCAGCACCCTCCGGAGCCACCCGAAGCCGAGGCCCGTCCACTCTTGGTTTGACCGCGCGAGCTTCTCGCCCGCCGTGCTGACAGCCGTCGGCATAGCCGAGCTCACCATGTTTGCGACCATGGTGGCCGTCGCCTTGATCTCGCTGCCCAGCTCGCTCATCAGGGCGTCGGCATGGGAGCCCGTGCAGGACGCACAGGCACCGGCCGTGGCCGTGGCATTGACACTAGACGCCACCGATGCCGCGCTGCACGTCGAATTCAAGGCGGTCTCGGACAACGCAAACGTCCGGGGCTGGAACCAGTGGCCGCTAAAATCGATGAAGCAGTGGTCGGACCAGTTGCAGCTGGTGGTGAAGAGGATGATGAGCAGAAACGAGCAGTACACGCACGGCCGATTGATGAGGTAGGTGCAGACGAGAAAGGTGAAGATGAATGCCGGCGAGGCGTCGGACGGGATAAAGAGCAGACATAGCCAGCTGGAGCAGTCAAAGGTTAGCTTCTGTAGAGTGTAGCATGTAGCGTGTAGCGTGTACAAGAGATCAAAAGGGGATAGATACCTCCGCAGGCAAAACATGGTGCTTCCCAGGACCCCGATGTCCAATGCCAGGAGCCTCTCGAGAGCGAGACGATTGCAAAAAGGACTGCAGTGCAGCAGCACACCGGACTCTGTAGACAGCCTCGTCCTGTTGTCGTGGAAGAGGGCGTTGAGCGTTAAAGGTCAATAGTCGAGGGGGAGAGACACGGCTGCCGGTGACGTGTCGGGATTGTGCTGATGTTGCCGTTGCCGTTGCTGTTGCTATTCTAGAATATAATTCGTTGATTCGTAGACGGCGTCGATTAAGGAGCCTGATAATCGGTGGACTGGCGGGCAAAGGCAGTGCATGCGGTGCTGCAGACGCTATCCATCCGAGACGTCTATCGCCAGTGAAGTTGCAGTACCACAGAACCGCATCGTCAGAATAAGTGGACCCTGCACTGCAGATGACCAACAGTGACGAATTACATAATCGTCGCGGCACAGTGCGCAGTAGTCGAGTCCGGTTGTGCTTCACTTGACCAAGAAGTATCCCCGAGCCTGTGATGTAAATCACAAGTTCTTGTCTAAAACGAATGCTGCAATTCTGCGACTGAGATATTGTTTATATCTTCCGCCAGCAATTCGACAGCGGAATCATTCTCTTTGCAACATAGACCAGCTAATGACCACAGATGTGCGCTTGTGAGGTTGGCCTCATCACCTTCCATATACAGTGTCCAAGACAGTATACAGACTGTCCGTCCTCGGGACAACGATAAACGATAACTGCCCAATGCACCACACCGTGCAGAGCAGACAGACTAGCCGCCTGCAGGCTGCAAGTGTGTGTTGTCACCACTGGCCAGCAAACAGCAGGTCCAAACGGCTGCTCCTTCCCCCCACGATCAGCCAATCAGCGCGCACCCGCGTCTCTCGTTCGTGGTCCAGAGACAACCTGACCTCGCAGCGCTCCTTCCCGCCCCTTCACTAAAAAAGCCGCTAGCGACGTGCAAGGCCCCAAGAAAGCGACAAAATCAGGAAAGAGCAGACCCAAGACAAGCAGCCTGACGCCCTGAAGGCCCAATGCCCCGGCGAGACACGCCCGACAGAGCTTTCTTTTAGTCATTCTAGTCTTTCTTAGTCTTTTTAGCCCTTTGTGCTAGTCTCACCTTTCTAGTCCTCGATTTTGGCTCGTTTTGACACTTTTTCTCGTCACCCCGATCAACAACAACGCATCGCCATCCTCAACGCAAGACCATTTGGACGCCAACACGCCTGAAAACGCATTGCTGTCTCCATCGGAAGACCTAAAAGTTTGTCAATTGAAAGTCAATAAGGGGCCGCCTGTTGCTACACCAGGCCAGCGGGCCTTCTGTGCCGGGGCCATCTTCTTTTTTCATCTTTTTTTCCCATCCTTTTTCCCGCCATCTGTTTTTTTTTGCTTTTTCCTCTTCCATCTTACTTCTTTTGTACCTTTTCTGGACCTTGTCCGCCAACGACTCCTCTTCCTCTCTTCCTCCTATTCCACTTTTGCCCAGTTCCTGTTTTTCCTCTTGCCTTTGCTAGTCCTTGTTTATTCGTCTGCTTGTTTTGCTTGCTCTGTTTACATCTTCACATCTCCATCTCAGCACCGGCTGGCTTTTGACCGCTCTTCAATGCGAGCTACTCTCGCCATCTCCATCATCGTCTAGTCATCACCATTGCCTAGTCTGTCCGTCTCCCAGCATCAGTACCAGCTGCATCACCAGCACAACTCGCCGCCATGTCGACCGGCAGCGGTGAAGGCCTTGCCGACAAGGAGCAGGCCAGCTCCGGCTTCGAGTCGCTCCTCGCCCAGCTGCGGCGCAAGTCTGACCAGGACACCTCGTCCGCTCCCATCCAGCACCCCCACGACCTCCTCTCCCAGTTCGCCGGCGCGTCCATGCAACAGCAGCAGCAGCACATGTCGCCCGTCGAGCCATCCTACTATGGCCACCAACAGTCGCAGGCTCCCCAGCCCGTCGACTCGCCTGCCGACGGCCCTCCCGCCTATGCCAGCAACCTGCCTCCTCACTTTGCGTCGTCTCTGAACAGCTTGCCATCTGCACCAACACCTCCTGTTGGCGGCAGCTTCCCCAATGCCCAGTTCCCGCCGTCGCTGCTCGGCTCCATTGGCTCTGGCCGTCCTACCGCCGACCGTGGCGCTCCTAGCTCGCATCTCCTGAGCCTGCTCAAGTTCAGCGGCCATGGCAGCTCGGCCAACAGCACCGCCAGCCAGGCTGGCAGCATCAACGGTAGCAACAACGGCAGCAGCAACCTTGCTCAGCCCCCCATGGTCCCTCTGCCCAGCAACACAAACACTACCGTTGCAAGTGCCAGCAATAGCATCAACGACGGCCCTGCCCATCACCATCTGGACGTGGACAGCGAGCCTGAGCCCCAGCCCCAGCCCCAGCTCTCATCGGCTCCTGTCACCGCGAGCATTATCCATGCCCCGGCCCCGGCGCCCTCTGACCCCTCTGGCCTTCTTGCTGCTCTTATTCAGGGCACGCTCAAGGACGAGCCTGCCAAGCCAGAGCCCGTCGCCGACCAGGCTGCGCTGTGGCAGTCCACTTCACAGTCCAACGAGACCCAGCAGTACCTGTTGAACTTGTTGAACCGCCCCAAGCCGAGCCAGAACGACGAGTCCTTTGACGGTTCCGAGTCTGGTATGCAGGAGCAGCAGCACCAGCAGCACCAATACCAGAGCCAGCACCAGTACCAAAACGAAAACCAGTACGAGCACGAGCACCACCAGCACTACAGCCACCCGCAGCCGCAGCACCAGCACCGCCAGCAGGAGTACACCCACTACACCGAGGCTGGTGAATCGTCTACGGGCTCTCCCGCAACACTGGCAATGCCTCAGACAGCCGACGTCTTTGACTACCAGATCAAGGACACCGGTGCCGATAGCGACGTCCCCAACTTGGGTTCTACCCTCTTCATCCACAACAACCCCTTTGACGGCCTTGTGGCCTCGCCGCCTGTCGGCCACCCTCACACCCCCAAGTCCTCCACGGGCCCTGGTAGCGTCCACTCCCCCGCACAGTCTGCCACCTCTGTTCCCAAGAGCGTGCAGATTCTCAGAAAGCCGGCATCGCAAGCTGGCCGGTCAAGCAAGCCTTCCAGCGCCAACCCAAGCCCGGCGGTTAGCCCCACTCTTATCAAGGGCCGCCATGACCCGCCTACTTCGCACCAGGCCATGAAGCCAATCGTTGTCGAGGTCTCTCCCCGCGAGGAGGAGGAGTATGAAGACGGAGGTGAGGGCTCTGGCGAGGTTGCTGTTGCCCCTCCGGCCTCTGACGAGGGTCTGGATAGCGACTTTAAAAACGATTACGCCGACACAGAGCCTGCTCGCGAGTCTGCCGCACAGTCCAGCGACGGCAGTAAGGAAGACTCCGAGCTGAACCAGCAGGCCGTTGTGCAGCAAGAGATCAACATGGACCTGGAGGACATGGCTAATGCCAAAACGGACGAGGAATTCCACGCTGCTGCACAAGCCGCCGGCCGAGCCCTCAAGCTGGAGCTCCAACGCGACAACCGCGCTGCCCTTGAGCAGAACCTGTCTCCTGACACCGCAAAGGCTGTCAGAGAAATCGTCGACGAGGCTGCCCATGGCGGTGTTGCCGATAGTTGGGAGAGTGCCGACCCCGATGGCGATGAAACTCCCGTTGCAGAGGACCAAGCAGCTTCCGTCAAGGTGTTCAACTTCCCCATGAAGCCGTGGATCTCGATTGAAGTCCAGGACGACGACAAGGAGAGCCGTCCCGTCTTCCGCGACGAGTCGGTCCTCGGCATCGCCCGCCTCAAGAAGGAATTTGACCAGATCGACCGCAACCTCGTTGCCTCGTCCGAGAACTACATGGTCTATGGCATGTCCAAGGCCGGTGGCCTGCGCGTGATCCGCCAGCTAGACGGCAGAGATGCCAAGCTGTTCACTGACACCAAGGACCGCATCTTTAACGTCGCCATGTCTCACAACAACGATACCGAAATTGCCACTCCCAAGGAGTCGGTCATCGGCACAGGCATCAGCGGCACGGTTTACTGGGTGCAGATTCGTGATGGCGACAAGGACCACCTCGAGTACGCCCACCCCGAGCTCTACGGCTTTGCTCTGCCCCCTATCATGTCTCATGAAGGTGATACCCCCGGCGGTGTCCTCAAGACACGTGCCCGCACCTCGACCGGCCACCCCGAGTACTTTGCCGTTGGCCGTGGCAAGTCCATCAACATTGTGTGGCCTGGCTTCGTCATGAAGAACAACCTCTTCCAGCCCGGCCACGACCGTGTTGTTGACACCGAGAAGCTCTCCAAGCAGTGCTCTCTAAAGATCAACACCGGTAAGGCCGGTAAGGATTTTACCTTTAGCCAGGACGACAGTGTTGTCGTGTCTCTCGATAAGTCGGGCCGTGTCAAGTTCTGGGATGTTCTTGATCTCACTGCCGCGCACAAGGACTCTGACCCTGCCAACCCCATGCCAGCACACACAAACATGGAGGTCAAGGAGCCGCTTCTTACTCTCACCACTACCCCCGAGGGTGAGAAGGCCTGGCCCACGTCCGTTCTCCTGCTCGATAAGCTCCGGCCGTACCAGAAGCGTTGTGCTCTTCGCTATATGATTGTCGGCATGAAGCAGAACCACACCCTGCAGCTTTGGGATCTCGCGCTCGCTAAGCCCGTGCAAGAATTCAACCTTCCGCACAGCAAGGAGTCTGATGCTGTCTGCAGTGTCATGTACCACCCTCCCACGGGCATGATCGTTGTCGGCCACCCTACGCGCAACTCTGTCTATTTCCTGCACTTGTCTGCGCCCAAGTATGCCATGAAGAGCATGTCCCAGGTGGAGTATATCCAGCGCCTGACCGCCGGCGACTCGTCCATCCCCCAACCCGAGTCCACAGCTGTTATTAGCGGCCTGCGCGAGTATTCTCTGGCCAACCATGGTGCCCTGCGCAGCCTGGACATTCTCCAGAACCCTGCAGCCAACGCAGACGGTGAAGACCCGACGCTGTTTGAGCTGTACGCCATGCACTCCAAGGGCGTTGGCTGTATTGCGGTGCGCCAGGGCGAGCTTGGCTGGACAAAGGACAACAAGGTCATGGACCCTGTTGATGCTGTTCTGTCGGGCAAGGTCAAGATTGGCAAGCTCAAAACCCCCCCTCAGCAGCCTGTCGCGCCCGCTGAAGTGCGCCTGCCGGAGGACAATGCTCCTCGTGTCATTGCGACGCGCCCTGCCGCCAAGGACCTCTTCCAGGATGCCCCCATTGTGCAGGATACGCCCACGCGCAAACCGGTCGGCATTTCTATCACTTCCAAGCTTCGGGCGGCCGAGCCTAAGGACGAGGATGCCGCTGTCGGCAGCACCTTGGCCTCTTCAGGTCCCTCTACCGATAAGGCGGAAAAGAAGAGCCGCAAGAAGAAGGCTGGTATCGCTACCAACAACGCTGCCGCCCCTGTTGTCGCTGCTGCCGCTGCTGCTACTGCCGCCGCCACTGCCGCCGCAATTGCTTCTGACCGGTCTGTCCCTACCCCCAACAGTGCCAAGAACTCGTCCTCTACGGCCGATGCCTCCAAGAATGCTGGCCAGCCCGGCTCGGCCAAGGGCAATGGCGGCGATGCCAAGGCCACGCTCAATGTCAGCCAGGAAGTCATCCAGACGCGTATCAACACTATGGAGGCCCGGATCTGCGAGCGTGTGTCATCTTCCGTGCACGTTGCCTTTGACGACATGCGCAAGTACATTGACCAGCAATTCCGGTCGCGCGACACGGACTTTGAGCAGAAGCAGCGCAGACTGCTGGACATGGTTTCAGAGGTGCTCAATGGCAACACTGAGCAGGTTCTGGGCAGAATTGTGCATAACGAGTTTGAGACGGCAGTCCTGCCGACCCTGCGCGATGATGTGGCACGGTCGGTTGTCGACAGCCTAGGCAGCCGCCTGAGCTCGCAGGTGCCGTCGATCCTGCAAAAAGAGCTGCAGCGTTCGCTGCCTGGCCAAGTGACCGCGAGCCTGCGCAGCCAAGAGGTCTCGCGGGCTATTAGCGACAAGATTGTGCATGCTGTCGCGTCGCACGTCGACAGCCATATGTCCAAGGTGGTTACGACCGAGCTAATCCCCGCCGTTTCCTCAATCTCGACTCAGACAGCCCACACAGTTACCCAGGATATCTACTCCAAGGTGTCTAGTCGCATCAGCCAGCTGGAGGAGTACCACGTAGCCCAGGATGAGAAAATCTCTACCCTCCTGTCGCTGGTGACGAACCTCACCGAGACAGTAAACAGCATGGCCTCGACCCAGGCCCAGTACCAGGCGCACATCACCAAGCTGCAGCACGATCTGGCAGCTTCTACAGCATCGGCCGCCTCGGCCGCCCAGCATCAGCAGCGCCCGCAGTCCCTGCAGGCACAGCAGGGCCAAGCTCAGCAGCCGCGGTCCCAGCCGCAGTCGCCTGTTGCGCACCAGTACATGCAGCGTCCCCAGCTCCAGCAGCGCCCCAGCCAGCTGCAGCAGCAAGTTCCCCAACAGCAGCAGCAGCAGCAGGCGCCCCAGCAGCAACAGCACCACCACACTCAGCACCATCACCACCATCAACAGCAGCAGGCACAGGTTCAGAGTCGTGGTGCCTACGAGGCTGCCGGTCCCGCATACGACAGCCCCACCAACCGCACCATGCACCAAGTCCCCGGTGCTGGCCCTTCACCGTCGCAGCACTCTAACTCAAGCCACCCCAGCCACCCACAGCAGGCACAGAAGCCCCAGCAGCCCCAGCAGCCCCAGCAGCCCCAGCAGCCCCAGCCCCAGCCCCAACAGTCGCAGCAGACCCCCCACCAGCTGCAGCAGGCCCAAGCCCAGCCGCAGCCTCACCCGCAGCCTCTGCAGCAGAATCCCGTTCTCGACCCGCAGCAGCAGCAGGCCGAGCTGTTCATGGCGAGATCGCAGGAGGAGCAGGCCCGGTCCGAGTTTGACCAGGCTGCAATCTCTATTGATACGCTGCTGCGCAACCAGCAGTACGACGATGCCATGATGCGCTGGCTGCAGAGCAGCGGCAAGGAGGAGGAGCTGTTCCGGCAGGTGCTCGTCAACTACCCGCCCGACATTGTGAGCAGCCTGCAGCCGCTGGTACTCCTGTCTGTCGGTACTACTGTTACCCAGGACCTGGACGGACCATTCCTGGTGCCGAAGCTGAACTGGGTTGAGATGGTGCTTCTCAACTTTTACCAGATTGCCCACCACCTTGTAAGTTTACATATATTTCCCCCGCAAACGCTTCCAAAAAAAACAAGAGACTAACAAACAGGATGACCAAACCCGTGAGATCACGCCGAGTGTGCTGCTGCACATCCGTGCTCGTCTGGAGCAGACACATTCGCGCATTGCCAAGGTGTCGATGAGCGACTCAAACCTCAAGAGCATCTCGCAGATGATGAACATCATCAACCGGATTGTGGAGGTTACCAAGCCCCAGCTTGCCTTTTAGTTGGAGAGCGTGACAAGCCAACTCCTGGAAACCTGTTCTGGAGAGTACGACCAGCTGGTCAGTACCTTGAGAGACAACATCGCCCAAGACACGCTGCCTTTCAAAGTGGCGAGACCTAGCGGGCGGCCATATGCTACGATGCGGATGCCTCATCGGCCGATGACGGCGGCCACATCGAGCAAATTTGGGTGTCTCTAATTACTCATTCTTCTTTATTTCACCTTTTCTCTTTCTTCTCTTATAATTATTCTTCTCTATTCTTTTCTTTGCTTTCTTTCTGCTCTCTTGTTCATTGTTTCAAGCATAGCATTGCAGAAAAAGGGGAGTCCCGCTGTTTTATTCTGTTTCCTTGTCTTTTATCTTCTGCCTTTATATTTTTATGCTCTTCATTATGTTCTATCATTGCTAGTGTTCCGCGCCGTATCTCATCTGCTATTTCACCTTTCCTTCTTCAATGCTGTTCTAGTATTGCGTCTTCTCGCAGAGGCTACGCGTTTACCCATTTGGTTTTCATGTAGGTGGCCTTTTGGCCATCCTAACACTGTATCTTTAATTATTTTCTCTTTACGTGCTTCTTTGATCAGTGACGACCCAAAAGCAATCAAGTGCGAACCATTGAATGAAATCAAATTAAATGCAACTCCTTTTATCCAGTATGCAATAAGCGCTATATGATGATATCTGATGCTGTGTGATGATAAGATGACGGACAATTACAAAAAAAAAATCAAGGAAGTCCCATGAACAGCTCCAGCAGTTTGGGGTATTTGGGGGAGCCCAGGCCTGTCACCGGGTCCCAGCCCTCGGCAGCAGTGAAGCCCGTGCTGCCACAGCCCGGGTTGCTGCCGACGGTGATGTCGGTAAACACCTCGGGGTGCTGGTAGAGGACGGGGTTGACAAACCCAATCGACTTCTTACCCGCGCGCAGACGCTCCTCGTTGATCAGCGTCAGCAGCGCGCCCCAGATGGGCGTCGACACCGACGTGCCGGCCACCGAGTTGCCGTAGCCGTTGTAGACCACCATGACGTCGTCGCCGACAGCAGACACGTCGGGGTAGGCGCGGCCGCTGCGGTTGAACAGGCCGGACGGCTGCGGCGAGCCCGTGCTCAGATTCCAGCCCGTGCCGGCATAGCTTGTGAAGCTCAGGTTGGCCGTGTCCAGGTATGTGTTGACGGCGTCCTGCTGCCACGGGGGCATGCCGAACACGTTGGAGAAGCCGCCGCCCGTGGCAAAGGTGACGGGCGCAATTTCGTCAAAGCCCGTCTCGGACGGCGTCGTCGAGTTGATCAGCACGGTGGCGCCGACGGACAGCACGTACGGACAGTCGGACAGCGAGCGCGGGCTGAAGATGGTGCGGTTGGCACCGAGGCAGCCTAGGTATGGGTTGCCGCTGATGCCGCGGCCGCCGCCGACACCGATGTCGCCCGAGGACTCGACAATGGTGGTGCCCTGGAGGCCGAGCTTGAGGACCTCGAGGCACTGGCGCTGGATGTAGGAGGCGGGCAGGGCGTTCTCTTCGTTGGAGTAGGAGATGGAGATGACATTGGTGGGCTTGTAGGTGCCGCACATCAGGGGGCCCTTGTACGCGGTGGAGGCGTTGGAGTTGGTGTTAGGGTACTCGGGATCGCGGCACTCGTCGCGGTCGCAGTTGCCGGTCTCGCCGAACGCGCTAAACGTGCAGTAGGAGCCGTCAATGGCGTCGAAAAAGGTGTTGAGGAAGCCGGGGTACTTGGCGGTGCCCGTCGTCTCGTACCACTCGTCGTCGACCTGGAACAGGACGGCCTTTTGCGGGTAGACGAGGGGCATGGCAATCTGCAGGTCGAGGTCGGCCTCGAGGCCAGCCGACAGCGGGCGCGTGGTGACGGGAGTGGCCACGCCCTTGGTAGCGGTGGCGGAGGCCGACGTAGTGGCCGAGGACGCGACGGGGATGGGGCCAAAGGCGCCGTCGACGCCGCGCAGCTCGGGGGAGGTGCCGACGGGGATGCCCGACGACTCGTAGGAGAAGAAAAGGTCCAGGTCCGCCTGGGAGTAGTGCTGGCTCTGGGTCTGGAAGATGCCAATCTCGTTGCCCTCGACGGGAGTCTGGCCGCTCTTGGGCAGCGGGATGCCATACTGGCTGCGGATGCAGTCGAGCGTGGTCGAGCGCTCGCAGCCGCCGCGAATCCAGGGAGGAGTGGCCTTGGTGGTGTTGGTCGAGGCAGTGCCGTTGGCGGTGTCGGCAGCATCCGGAGCCAGGGCCTCAAAGGCATGGGCAATGTCCTCGATGATGTCGTCAAAGACCTCCTTAATGAAGGCATCGGCGTGAGGGCCGGCCGACGTGTCGTCCTCGTCGTTGACGACGGTGCTGCGCTTGGCATTGGTGCGTCTGACGCTGAGGGGCTCTCTCGGCTGGCCGGGCTGTCTGGGCTGTCTCGTGGGCTGTCTCTTGGAGTGGCGCTTGGCCTTGACGTGCTCGCCGAAGCCGTACGAGGCCAGCTTCACACCCGGCGTGATGTAGTCGATGTGCTTGTGGACCTCCTCGGGCACACGGTACTCGGGACACGCAGTCAGGTGGATGCCGCTGTCCAGGTGCTCGTAATGGTAGTAGATGGTGTTGAGGAGCGACTCGGCCTCCTGGACGTGGGCCTCAAACTGCAGCCACTGCTTGTTGGCGGAGACGGAGATGCGCTCGGCAGGGATGCCCGAGCCGACTACCCATGCAGTGACCTCGTCCACGGCGTCGGACGACGGCGCAAACATGCCAGTGACCTCCTCAGCCGAGAGATGCTTGCCGTATTGCATCGAGAGCGGGTTGGAGTTGTCCATGAGCAGGCTGTGGGCCTTGGCAACGGTATCGGGGTTGTGGGCAAAGCCAATACGCATGGGAAGGCGGTCATGCGAAGGAAGGCGGTCACGCTGGTACCAGCCCTCGAGCTGCTGGGGCTCGTGCCATTCGTGGCGAACGAGGTCTGCGTTGGCGGCGGGCGAGAAGAGGGTGAGGACGGCGACGGCGGCGGCGGCCGTGAAGGACGAGAAGCCGGCCATGATGGGTGGGAGGGATGTCAAAAGAGGCTGCTGGTGGAGGAGATGCCAGCAAGCCGGTGATGAGGAAGAGGAGAAGGAGAGGAGGAAAGGAGAGAAAGAGGTAAAAGAATAAACTCCAAACCAACAGAATAAAAAAAGACGAGAGCAAAGAATGAAAGAGGAAATAAAGACTTATAAGTGATTGCTTACCTAATCCGCAACTACGTCAGTGGTACCCAAAAACCCGAATAAGGGGAACAGGGGAACAGGGGAAGAATGGGCCTGTAGATCACTATTTCTTAGCAGTCGTCGACCAAGGAAATAGTTGGAGCGGCCAGTCACAAGAGACAAGGAGAGACAGGGAGCAGCCAGGGTCCAGTCCTAGCCAGGGCCAAGTGGAATAAGAAACGAGAAACAGTAGTCACGGCGATAGAGACGAAAACTCGTAAAAATCCAAAAAGCATAAACATGAAACGGCTGTCGTGCGCTGTTATGATTCGGCCGGGTTGTACTTTAATATTTTTAAAGTAGTTTAGCACTTAAGTTTGGCATTAATGTATTTAAATATGAATTAACTTTAACTGGCAGACTAGGAGATGCAGGGACGGGTAATAGACGGGAGGCAAGACAGAGGCAAGACAGAGGCAAACAGGAAAACAATAGGACCAGAGGTCGCCAAGGACACAGAGAAGAAGATAATAACGATAATGGAAAAGAGAACAGGAGGAAACGAGGACGAGGGGAGAGAACAAGGACGAGATGACAGGGGAAGAGGAATGAGGAGATGAAAGAAAGCGGCAAAGTATAGTTTGGCGGAGACGGATAGTTGGACAAATGGATTAACAGCAGCAAAACAGTTGGCCAATGCGAGGCTGATCAACACAGCCAAACGGGGTTGTCGTCAAGATGAGACGAGGCCAAGAGAAGATGAGATGAGACGAGATGATGAGATGCGGTTCACGGTCACATGATGCTTATATAATATTTGTATTAAATTATGAAATAAATAATTAATGCGACGAGGCGGCAAACAAGCTATGAACGGGGAATAATAGCAGCACTGGACAGCACAAAAGGGAGATGGGAGATGGGGGAAGACAGAAGAGAGATGACAGGCGCGACAAAGTAGCACGGCAGACTACGCCAGCTCGGCCATCTCGCCGCGGTGGTTGGCATTGTAGTCGGGCGTGCCCACGGCATTGCCGGCAGCCTCGTGGATGGTGGCCGGCACGTGCGGCGAGCCGGGCGCGCCGTTGACGGGGCTGCCGACAGCCGTTGTGCCGGTTGTCTGCGGGCTGATGGGGCCGGTTTGGTTGGTGATGGCGCTGACGCTGCTCATGCGGAAGTCGTGGCCCATCTGGGGCGAGCCCGAGCCGGTGTGGTCGGGCTTCAGCGGGCTTGTGGAATCGGCACGGTCGGGCGAGCCGACCACTGGCACGCCGGCGGCAGCGACGCCGGGGCCGGGGTAGTACTGCTGCGGGGCGCCGGGCTGCTGGTAGTAGGTGGGCTGGTTGGGTGCGGGCGGCTGCTGGTTGTAGTAGACGCCAGGCGGCGGCTGGTTGTTCATCTGGGTCATGTCGTAGCCGGGAGCGCCAGGAGCGCCAGGAGCGCCAGGAGCGCCGGGCGCGCCGGGAGCAGGCGCATAACCACCAGCCTGGGGAGGCTGCTTCTGGGCGTTCTTGCGCTGGCGGCGCATGACAAAGAAGATGATGGCGCCAATGAGCGCGATGCCACCGACACCGCCGACGACACCGCCGACAATGGCGCCGGTGTTGGACTTTTTGCCGCTGCCGCTGCTGCTGCCATCAGAGGCGGTCGGCGACGCGGCTGACGAGCTGTGGCTGTTGGTGCTGCTGCCACTGGCCGACGTGATGTCGGGCGAGCCGCCAAACGAGGCGGTCTCTGTAGCCGTGCCGACATCGGTGACGACAGACGCGGTAAAGGAGCGGCCGTCTGTCTCGCCGTTGTAGGTGGTGTACAGGGCCTGCATGGTGGAGATGGCCTCGTTGTTGCAGTAGTAGCCATAGACCTTGAGGCTGCCGCCGTTGATGCTGACAGAGTTGCAGAAGGGCACGTCCGACTCGGTGCACTTGAGCGTCAGGGTGTCGGAGCGGCAGTTGGTGCCGCAGGCGGTGCCGGTGCTGTAGGCCTCGCTGTCGATGCAGGCGACGTGGTAGCCGGCGCAGCTGCCATCGTCGCAGCAGCCAATGTAGCCGATGTTGGCGGACGGGGTGGAGATGGCGCACTGGGCGTCCTCGTTGTTGCAGGTGTAGGCGATATCGGAGTCGCCGGTGAGGTAGCCGCAGGTGTTGTCCGGGGCGAAGAAGAGGGTGGAGCCCGCACGCCGGACGAGCTCTGCGTTAAGCCGGGGCGGCGAGGTGGGCGCAGGGGGCGGCACAGCCAAGAAATCGGCGACGACATCGACGTCGGCGTCGACAAAGGCGAGGGGCGTGGCGCGGGGGCCGTTGAACCTGACGGCCTCGACGCCGGCGCCCAGAAGAACAGCCGCGAGAAGAAGCATTTTGAGAGCGACAGGGAAAAAAGAGAAACGGGGCGAGAGACAGGAATAGACCCAGAGGTGTCGTGATATATCCCAGGATAGACGATAGCTATCAGGCGTGTGGACTTGAAACAACAGCTGTACCGAGAATGGGCTGAGGATGGAAACATATAAGAATGAGGAAACAAATGGAAACAAAACAAAAGACAGAGCCAGAAAAGAGAACCAGAAACAAAAGGAGAGGTCTACAACAGCGCTGGCGGCGAGGGTAGGGGTCGTTACGAGGAATACGGCAGACGGGAGCTCTCGTCTCTTCTCGTTTCTTTTTCCTCCTAAGCACAAGCCATCTCTCATTCTGCCCACGATGCTAGCTGCAACAGGATAGACGGACCCGTCGACTAACAGCTCTAGACCAAGAAGACAATAATTGTTCCTCTTCTTGGCGCTGACGGCGCGACTATTCCGTCACCGTTTGGAGGAAAACGCCTCGTCAGGGTTGACAGTGACAGAGAACCGGTACTATGTACGAAGTAGAGGAAGCTTGTCATGGTTTTCGAAGTGGCTATTCATACTAAATTAGAAAACAGGTCGGCTGTGCCCTGTAGAGTCATAAAAATAGTAAGCAGTTCAGACAGATAAAACCATGGTTTACTATGTACTATCTCGTCGAGCTGACCTCCGTTTCCCCAGTCCTCCTCCACCCCGGTCAGCCACCCATTCTACATACCTTTTCCATTACTGCCGACTAAAGTAGCTCGCTCAGCTTTCCCTTTGTGACAGTTGTATTCCCTTTTTGCGGCCGACCCGGTGGTGAGGCGATGCGATTGGATGTCGGGAAATCCAAGCAGCCACCATCGCCAGGAGCAGGTCAACGAGAGACATCCCTTGCTAGGATGCAGGCCCTTTGCTCGTTTGATCGGGCTGCTATTATTGCCTCGACAGAGACATGCAGAGCACGCCAGAAAATGGCAGACGGGACATGATACACAAGGCTTTGCAGCTCAAGATGAACAGCAGATGGCGTTGTCCTCGAGCTGGCTCGTCTTCACTGTCCACCTCCACCGTCTTCTTTTGATTTTTGCTTCCTCAATACCAGGCGTAATATTCCCAAACAACCCGTTGATCTTTTGTTCTCTTACTCGCATCTGGTTCCTGTCCACTGGTCGGCTTTCTGTCTTGTTCATGACCTCGATGCCTCTCCATATGCCTCGTCTTGTCTGTTCAACTCCTGCATCGTAGCAGCTTATCGTCTGTCGTGAACAGCACAACTCATGAACACCGTGAACATCCAACCTCGTCACCGACTGCTATATAAGCTCACGATGGCTCTGTGTACTCTACCATTCCGTTCCAGCCCATCATCATCATCATCATCATCACCAACCCAGCATCACCAACAACAGCTACACACTCACCACCAATCTACATTCCAACTTACACTTTACTCTACTTTCTACACCCTAGCTCTACTTCCACTAACCTCCCCACATCCTCAACATGTGCGGCTACATTTACTGCTCCTGCCTCAAGTGCGGCTGCGCCATCTCGGCGGACTACGCCCACCGCCAGTGCACCTGGTCCATCAACAACAACACCGGCATCTGACCGTGGGACGGTGGAGTCCGCTGCACGGTGGTCAATAGCTATGTCTGCTATTGCAGTGCGTGCCTGCTTGAGACTTGCGGCAAGTAGTGGAATGGTCAACGGTAAGCGGTAGACAATAGACTGTAGACTGTAGACTGTAGGCGGTGGACGGCAGATGGCTGCCTCCACTGCTGTACTGTATCTGTAGGCTCTCGACTGTAGATTCTGTAGACTGCGATGCTGCGCCGATGTTGAGATGACGGTCGTTTCCTTTGTCATTGTTTTCCTCTGTTTCTATTTTCGTTGATTCCATGTGTGCTATTGCGTTTGCTGCGTTCTCAAAAACCACAGAAATACAAAAAAAATGTACAAAAAAAAATGAAACAAAAAAACACTGTTTAACCTGCCAAACTCGTGATACACAACCCTACTATGTACTTCTTCCACTTGTGATCTCTAGACGGTGCTATTTTAGGTGCTATCTTTCTTTCAGCCTCACCGCAACCTGAACTTGTATTTAAAATCTGACATCTCTACTGCAGAGTAGAAAGGGAATACACTAACTGCTGTCAGCACAGCCCCTCCCCAATATTGCTACCCACACCACCATGTTCCTGTGTGGTTATACCCGGGACTTTGGCCCTGCTGTCTTTCACTGACTCTGTCTGGGGTCTCTGTTTCTCTGCCTCTTTCGGGCATGCGTAAAATCGGTACCTTGCTTGTTCAAAGTGCACATCCAAACATCGACGGCAACTCTACTATGTACAACAGCTGCCCGGTCCTCATGCTTATTACATAGTAGTATCTCTTCTTCCATCTTCTACCATCCAGAGCATCATCCCAACTGCGCTTACCCCTCAGGCCATCCCCGTCCTTTTTTCCTCTTTTCGCTTCCTAGTCTTGGCTGCAAGCCCCCCCTGTCCCGCCAGCACACGCGCCAGCCCAAGGTGGAGTTGATGCAGAGTGAAAGAAACATCAGACCGACGAAACGGTCCTTTTACCGTTTTGTTCTGTACATATTATGATATTATCAAAAAGTAGCTAGGGTAGGCGTATTTAAGCATACTCCGTAGCGTTCGTCAAGGGAACAAGTAGCGTGGGATGGGCAGAAAGCTGTTGAGTCCAGCCGACCGAGTGACGTTTTGATTTTTTTTTGGTTCGTTTTATCCTTTTAAATCTCTCAGAGATATGTAGCTCGTTTCAGCGCCCGAGTTGCAGTGATACTCATCGATAATACACGACAGCAGATGTCTTTAACGAATAGGTCGTCTTTGGTCGACGTCGGTGGCCAATATTAAAATTTCGTGTTCATATTCTTGAGCATGCGGATATCTTAATATTGGTGCGTATTGGATGTAGTGCCGAATGTATGAGTATTCCGAGGAACCCGACAGCCTTGCAAACCAATAAGATTCGCAACAATGAGGCTGAACTTGCTCCGATGGCTTGCAGTTGTTCAAGGCAGCTGGCCCCAGAACGAATAGATTTCGAGCCGGCCTGACAGACATTCGCATTGGCAATGCATAGCACGTCACAGAACAGAGCACGTCGTATTCACCAAGACGGGACCGCCCGCCAGGCACGATTGCCCTGTAGTATTGCGACGTCACAGCCTTGTGCAAGGTTGCATACTGGAATCCAGACTCGATAAGAGTAGATGGTGAATTATTTCTGCATAACATTGTGTCGATGCTCCATGCAAGCATCTCCAGACTGTTCCGTCAATGCGTTCACGTCCATGTCCCTTGTATATCTCAGCCCGAGTGTCCCCATTCCATCCTTTGTTTGTCTTTGTCGTGTCCGTATTGCTCCTTTGCCCGTGGTATTTCGTAATGGCAGTGTTGAAGAGAAGATAACGCCAGACCAGTGACCAGGTCAGTACCAGACCAGTAACCAGTGACCAATAACTCCCCCGCAGTAAAATAGATAAAAAAACAACCGAAAGTATCAAAAAATAGCAATGACAAAGCCCCACCTTCATCAATGGTCTAAAAGACGGCCAGCGACGACGACAGAGACCTAGTCTGCCGCCGCTTAGTCCGTGGCGACATGGGCGATGCGACCGGCGACGTCGCCGATGACCCTTTGGTGTTGCCGCTGCCGCCGCTGTCGTCCTTGGCACTCTTAGCACCACTGAGAACGTCGGCATACGACTTGCGCTCGCTGCGCTTCCGCTTCAACGTGTCCACGCGCGTGCCGCGGTCCTGCGGCAGCAAATCAGCTCTTGTCTTTTCTGCGGCCGACTTGTCTGTATTGTCCGTCGTGTTTGCCGGGTCTGTCGCGTCTGCCTTGTCGCTCGTCTCGGCCTTGTCACTCTTGTCCATCTCGCTCTTCTCAGCATCGTCATTGTTTTCAGTCTTGTCGTCGCACTCGTCGCCCTCGTCGACACTCTCGTCCGTGTCGCCGACTAAGTCCTTGCCGAGAGCCCTGCCCAGACGCGCCCGCAGTCCCAGGATCGGCCACACCGGCACCCGCGTGTACTCAATCTTCATGCCGGCCGCCATCTCCTTCTCGGCAGAAGCAACCGGGTTCTTCGTCGGCTCGGCAAACTTCTTGAGAAGCTCTGCTGTCACCGTCGTCGTGTACACCATGAAATCGCTCGTCTCGTCGTCGTGCGTCACAACTCGCAGCTTCACATCCCGAAACTCCGCCACCGGCAGCATGCGGCAGTTGCGCTGCGCACTGTTCCACCACATCACCTGCGACGCCACGCGCGACGGTGCCGCCTCGTAGAAATGCGCCTGCGCCATCCCCAGGAATACGCCCATCAGATACGGATCGCGGTCGCGGTCCGTCGGCATCAGCAGCTTCGACCGCAGGCACTGCAGATTAGACACTGGCGTGTTGCCCACATCGCCATTCGCGGGGCCAGGGATAATCCGGAACAGGTTCTGCCGGATCATCGTCAGGTGTGACCGGTTCACATAGGCCACGGTCGGGCCGTCCAGTGGCGTGCCTTGGCTACCAGCGACGCTGCTGCTGTTGTGTGTAAACGACGGGCCGCGGAAATCGTTGTGCTCGCGCGCGCTGCTTGCTGCATGTCCGAATGACGACGACGCCACCCGTGTCACGGCCGAGTCAAAGGACGTCCCGGCACTGCTCGGGCTGGACCACAGCACAGGGATGCGCACGGCCTTGCGGTGCACGCGGTCGCCAAAGTGGATGTCGAGATCACTGTTGCTCTTGGGCCGCGAAAACGGCGTCTGGTACAGCGACGAGAGCACATTCTTAATGGCCCGCGACTTGCTAAACGGCCGGGTGTCGTGGGGCGACAGCAGCGAAGTCAGGTCCATGCTCAATGCTTCGTCGGCGCTCGATCTGGACGCCTGCGACCGCGCGCCTTCTGTCGAGCTGCTCGATGCCAGTGGTGCCAGGTGAATGGCGTCGAGGATAGGGTCGTTGGCGTTGAACTCGGAGCGCAGCAGACGCGTGTGGATGTCTGTCCAGAGAATCGGCAGCACAAACAGTGACCGGCCGCAGTTTTCGCGTAAAATGTCGTAGAGCGAGCCGGGCTCGGGGCACACCGCGCGCCTCCTCGGTCTCTTCTGGCGCGGGCGCTGTGGCTGCCCTGGGCGCGTTGCTTCTGTCGGTGTCGGGCTGGCTGGTGCCGCCATTGTCGTGAGTGTTGCTTGGGCAGTGTTGTTGCTGTCGCCGCCAAGAGCCAGAGGCTGGGCTGATGGGTCGGCTGTGATGTCGGCCATATTGCAATCTATCTATTGATTGAATTCTATCGATCAAGTATCGATCAAAATGTATCGCTGTCGAGTTGTTGGCTTCTTGCTGTTAGTCGGAGAATTGTTGATGGGTCTGTCTGATGGATCGCGACGAGAATCGCAAAGCACGTTTAAATGCGTCTTGCCCAAATCAAATAGACAAACAGACAAATTGAAAATAAAACCGACTGAGCAATAAGATGCGCGCGTTCGGACGTTTCAATCAATCTGTCTCTCGCATTCGCAGTCTCAATCTCGTTCGTCACGCGACGTTGCAGGGATCGAGACGCGATGGGGATGGAGTGTTGACGGGTGTTGAAATAAAGTGCAAGGATGCTAATCGTACCTGGGCAACGTCTGGCTTTTGTTCGTTTGATGCCTCGACTCTGTGCCGTGTGGCTTTTGCCTCTGCCGCTCCTTTGGCTCTGCCCTTGCTGCGACGCGAAAGAAGCCTAAAATCTGGCCAGGGCGCTAATGAGCACTAAGCGTGCCTAAAATGTCGCCCCAGGGCTAAAGTGCTGGAGATGACAAAGAGGTGAAGATAAATATGGTGTAAGAACGGTTAACAAGCGATCAAGAAGCGATCAAAGAGAATCGGAGAGGTCAAAGAATCCCAAAACCGCGCCTTTTGGGTACACACAAAATGTTGGGAGTCCTCTTTATATGTTAGGCGGCAGCGGGTCGATGAAACAGATCAAGTGGCAGGCACGCATGCAGGCATGGCCAAACGCGCACGGCATTGGCACACAAAGTGAACCACGCAGGGAAGGGGAACGGGCGCGTGCTGGGGGCCTTCTTACTCTGCATGGAAAGAGGGGCGGAAATAAGCAGCTCACGAATACACGTGACTGCGTGTCAACACTTTTCATGCAGAATTTATGGGCGCATGACATGGAAAGATGACTCATCAGCAGGCAGCCGTCATTACTTGCTGCCTCGTATTTAAGGCACCAACTTTAGCTTTAGATGCCGCTGACATAATAAGCTCTGACGCCAGTGCTCCGTAGTGGGGCAGGTACGGGCACTGCCCACTGCTGGGGAGCAAGTAGCTTGATTGCCTGGGGAGGTCGTCGTCACGAGCGAGCAAGGAGACGGGCGACTACGACGACGACGACGACGAATTGAAAGCGACAGCCACCATCCACACTTGGACCTCGGAATCGTCACCTTGACAGAAACAGTCGGTGTATTCTGTACAAACTTCACAATGCCGGTAGGTTGAGGAGGCCAACGAGGGTGACGTCGTCGCCGAGGACGGCGTTGATCAAGTCGACGACCACGACGACCACGACCACGACGAGCAATACGACGGCAAGCACAAAGCTAACCACCTTCAAAGGCATACAACTCCATCTTCAACAACGACCCGTCCGTGGCGCAGGGCCGCCTGGTCGGCAACTTCCCGCTGCTGCCGCTGCGCACAAAGACCCGCGGCCCGGCCTACACCCTGCCCCCTAACAACCCGCCGCTACCCCCCAGCGAGTCGCCCGACCCGGACAGCGAGAGCTATGACATCCTCGACGAGGTCATTGCCCTGTTCCGCGCCAACTCCTTCTTCCGCAACTTTGAGATCCAGGGCCCGGCCGACCGTCTGCTCATGTATGGCATCTGGTTCGTCAGCGACTGCCTGACCAAGATCAAGCCCACCGCCAACGTGCGCGAGGCCACCAAGGACGTCACCAACCTGGCGCTCGACACCAACTTTGCCATTCCCGGCGACCCGGCATGGCCGCTGAACCAGATGTACGAGCCGCCGCGGGACCGGCAAGACTCGGAGCTGCTGCGGCAGTACATGGCGCAGGTGCGTCAGGAGCTGGCCCAGCGGTTGCTGGCACGCGTGTATGAGGACGGCAGCGACGGCAAGCCGAGCAAGTGGTGGCTCAGCTTCACCAAGAGGAAGTTTATGGGCAAGGGCCTGTAGGCGGTGGTGGATAGTGTCAGAGAACTATGGGAGGATGCATGTATATTTGATTAAAAGCTCAATGCCAGCAACATTTCACCATTGGCTTGAGTTGGGTTGACTTTGAAGTTGCATTACTGATTATAAACCGTTTGGATCAATGTGTGCGGTCGTTCTATATATGCCTTTGATATGCCATGTACCACCAGATGCGAAACAAACAAAACAATTAACAAGTAAAGCGCAAACACGATATAAAAAAGCCAATAGTCAATGGCCAGTAGACGATAAACAATGGACAACAGACAGTGGACAGAGTTTACAGCAAACTAAAAGGGACCCTCGCCAGGGTTGAGCTTGCGCTTCTTAAATTTGCCGCGCGCAGTCACACGGCCCTCCGCCGGCTTGGCCTTCCAGCCGGTGAAAATGTAGCCCTCGGAACCGCCGCGCTGTGTCATGAGCGGGTGCGTCCGGCCCGGCAGGACCTGCCACTTGCGCACACGGCTCGTCTGCACAGTCACACCCAGCAGCAACATGGGGTTCACAGGGAACTCCTCGCTGCCCGCCCAGTGCTCAAGCTCGTCCACCGTCTTGCCGACAATCTCCGCCGGCGGGTCGGGGCCCGACCACACGGTGCGCCGTGCAATGCTAAAACAGTCGGCAAGCTGTGTCAGGGGCTCCAGGTTGGGCGAGTAGATGGCCACGGGGGCACCGCTGGCAAGCAGGGGCAGTGCGTGGCGCAGAGTCGACGCGAGATCCATGGACGTGGCCATGACGAGACCCTCGAAGCCGCCGGCGCGCGTCGAGTCGACAATGTGGCGGGTGCGTGCCCACCGCCGGCGCTTGCGGTGGTAGTTGCCACGCCGCGCGGGCTTCCACGAGGACACAACCTCGTCGGGCTGGATGGGCGGCGCCTGGGCGTAGACAGTGTCGCTCTCGGGCTCGAGCAGCTGGAGCCATGAAAGGCACAGCAAGTGATCGTTGAGGGGATGCGGCGGATGGTTGGGGTCGGCGTAGTCAAAGCCAAAGTACTTGAGATAGGTGAGGTTGGCCTGGGTGTTGGCGTGCAGCATGGTCATGGTGTTGTTGAGGGAGAAGGAGACGTGGAAGTCGTCGCGGGCCTGCTTCCTGTAAGCGCGCAGCTTCTTGGCTGGGGGCTCGGCGTCGACGGCGTCGGCGTCGGCAGTTGATGCTGCCGGTTGTGTCTCCTGGGTATCCTTGGTCTCTGCCTGTGTCTCTGCCTCCTCGTCGTCCGCCTCTTCTGCCTCGTCATTCTCCTTTGCCGGCTTGGCCTCCTCGCCATCCCGACTGTTGTATAGCACACCCATACGCTCGGCCATGGCAGCAATCAACAGACCACCAGTGTCGTCGACAACCAGCCAGCGACCGCCGCCCAGCTGAGCAGCAAGATCTGCCGGCTGCACGGGCTGTGGTAATGTCTCGCTGCCTGCTACTGTTTCTGTAGTCGGCGTTGCTGGTGTTGTTGTTGTTGTTGTTGTTGTTGTTGCAGTATCGGGTTGTGTTGCCTCGGTGGCCTCAGTCATGGTAGCCTCACCATTCTCGTCGACTGCTCCCTCTGTCGTTACCGTCTCTTTTGCTGCAGCTGCTGCGTCGGCCTCGGCAACAGACAGCGGCGGCCGTGGTGCTTCGAGGAGGCGGTCTTCGCCGCCGTAGTGCACATTCGCCCAGCATCCCAGCAGCGCCACCATCTCGTCGCGCAGCTCCATAATCTTGGAGCCGACATCCTTGTCGTCCAGCAGCCAGTTGCCCAGTGTGTAGACGTCCAGGGGCAGCACCGTGAAGCGGCGAATGTACTTTTTGGTCTTGAGCAGCTTGTACTTGGCCAGCGAGAACTGCGTCTTCTGGTCGAGCGCGGCGTGCGACAGCAGCAGCTTGGCAATCAGATCGCGGCCGGCGCCGGTGCCCTCCTTCTTCAGCGCCTCAATCTCCTCGTTGGACAGTGCCTGTCGCGCGTCCGAGTCGATGCTGACCTGGTTGGAGCGGGCAATGACGGCCTGGCTCTCCATGTCGACAAGGGTGTACTCGATGCCGCCGGGGCCGCTGTCGGCAGCATCGCCCTCAAGCGACAGGTCACCGTCGACGCCGTCAGCGGACACGTCACCCTCGGCGCCAGTCTCGCCCTTGGCAGCAGCCACAGCAGCGGCGGCAGCCTGCGTCTCGTCGTTGAAAACATCGGCGTACAGCTCCTCCGAAGGGATAATGCGAAGTCGACTGAAGTTCTCGTTTTCTTGCTTGTCGAGAAGCTCGTAGGTGAGGTGGAAGGGGCGGTGGATGATCAGATTGCTAGGGAATGAGCCGTATTTGCCGAGCGAGATCGTTCTGTCCGTTAGCACTACACACGATTGGGATGTCTGGCCGCAGACCATATAGGTTATAGGTTATACAAACGTGTTGGGCGCAACCTGGAGGAAGCGGACATTCTCCGAGGGCAGCTTGAGGCCAACCCAGGCGTTGGGCTCAATGACAGACGCCATGGCCGTACAATGTCCAGTATTCCGGGGGTATTATCAGGAGAGCGAGGAGGCGTGGTGTCGCAGTTGCAAATACAGAGACAGAGTGGCGGACGTCGAGGGGAGCTGGTGAACTTTTTTCTTAGTACTGGAAAATTGGGTGCGAGACACGATAAGCCTTATCGGACAATGGTGCACTTAGTGTATTTTCCGATAAGGCTTATCGTAAGTATATATTTACAAGCTAAATAAATCATGGCTATTTCCACTATAAGAATTCTGCTACAGCTCATCGTGGGACGACGCTGATGACGACCACGGCTTCACAATGCCCTGTGTAATATCGATCAGAAATTTCTCGACAGCTGTGGCAGATATCTCTCCGTGTCTGCCGTACGGGAACACATCACCGTTGGCTGGGTTTTGCACTACCAGCGCGCGGCCAGATGAGCGGCCACCTGCAAGCCCCAGCGACACCATCATGTCGTCGCCATACTCGTCTGCATCGACTGTAGTAAACGTCAGGTATTCGCGGTAAGTCTTGGCTAGTGGCCGGATAAGGTCAGTGTATGTGCGCCGCTCAACGTCGCCGCGGTAGAAGAAGTGCACGAGACTCTTACCGCCGCCAAAGACGGAGAGCTCACTGCGGCGGGTCAGCTCGACGACAACTGGCGTTGCGCAGAGCTGCACAAAGTTATCGAGGGCAGCTGTCATCCCAAGGTCCGTAAGAGTGTGCTGCTCGCCGTCGAGCGTGTTGTAGCAGGTGACGGACGGTGCTGGTGCTGGGTAAATGCCGACGGCGAAGCTGTAGCGGTCACTGTAAGCACGCGCAAGACTGGCAAAGCGGTCGGGCAATGCAAACGTGCTTCTGCTTTTGCTATAGCTAGCAACGAAGACGACATCGTCAATGGCCGAGAAACCGGTGGCATTGCTGCTGTCAACAGAGGACAGTATCGGCCGCTGAGACCGGCGCAGAAAGGCGGCGATGCTTCAATGTCAGAATCGCAACAAGATATTTCAAGACAACAAAGACAACACAGAAAAGAAAAAAGAGCACGAATTAATAGCAAAGAGAAATGGAAGGGCCTTACTCGTAGGACCGCCGTGGGCCGCGGTACCGGCGGACCTGACCGTCGCCGTGGAAGAGGCGGATGGCTGGGTATGAGGCAACGTCCAGCTCGTCGCAAAGTCTGGCCTCATTCGAGCAGTCAACGCTTGCGACTCTGAAGCCTTGCTCCCCGACGGCAGTCCATTCGGACTCTAGTATTTTTGTGAATTCTCTGGTTTATTAGAATTCTGTAGACAATACGTGTCTGTTTGGAGACTTACAGAGATGGCTACACTGTTAGCATATCGACGACGAGGCCGAGGGTCAATGAGGCCAGTGAAGTCGGTGGAATCAATGAAAGAGATTCATACCTCAACGACTGGGTATTGTTAGCGAATGACTTTTACTTGAGCCTGACTCACTTACATGCTATGAGAGTGTGCTTTCTTGTAATGGCTTCTCGGAACTCGGACGTCGACAGATGACGCCAGGCTGCCGATGCCGATGCCAGGGACAGAACTGCTGCTGCTGCTGATAGATGCATTCTGTTATTCGGTGAAAGTCGATAGAGCGAGTGCCGCTGTGTAGATATGTAAATTGTGATTGAGGACTCGTTCGAATCGGTTGCCACTTTGTGTATGTGAAGCCTAACTTAATATAGTCGACTCGGCCTGACCATGAACTCGAGCAACCTCGACAACAAGAAATGCAACAAGCTTTACCGGTAGTCGGTAGTCGTCTGATCGCCATGCATGCTACCGTCGACACCCCCTAAACTGTCACAGCATGGGTGAGCAAAAGGATCTGTGCGCACCCTTGTTTCACACTGTCGACGTCATGGCTATAAGCATCCCATCGCGGCCTGTCGTCTTTTTTTTGTTATTGTAACTGAACAGACTTAAGCAGACTCAAACAGAATCGAGCAACATGAAAACCCGTCAGGCAGTCCTTGTCCTGCTCGCAGCATCTACGGCCGCCGCCGAGTACCACTGCCCGCACCCTCCTTACGAGAGCAGACTTATATCATCATCGCCGCTTGTCGTCTACCTCGATGGCTTCATCACTCCAGAAGAACGCGCGCATCTGAAGGAAGCTACAGACGGCTTGTTTATGCAGTCGGCTGTCGCAGGCCACGGAAGCGCCGACGACCGCACTCTACACAGCGTTCGCAAATCGCAGTCGACCAACATTCCGCGCGACAATGTCGTCAACTGCATCGAAGAGCGAGCATTGCGCTTCCAGGGCCTGCCCGTGTCGCACCAAGACCGCCTAGAGCCTCTGCAGCTGGTCAAGTACGGCAACGGCGAGCACTACCACTACCACACAGACTGGTTTACCGACCCGGTCCACGCCACCGCCGCGCTGGGTGGCAATCGAGCATCTAGCTTCTTTGCCTACGTGCACGTGTCCGGCAACGAGACCATATCTCCGGGACAGTCGTCTGTAGAGCAATCTGTAGAAAATAAACAGACTGCACAAAAGCTGCGCGGCGGCGGCACCAATTTCCCTCTACTGAAAGCACCGCTGGATGAGAGCTGGTGTGAGTTTATCGACTGCGACGAGCCGTGGGAGAATGGCATTACGTTTCGGCCGATCGAGGGCAGCGCTGTTTACTGGGACAACCTGCTGCCGGGCGGCCAGGGCGAGGGCGATCCGCGGACACTGCACGCCGGCCTCACGGTAGTGCGCGGCGAGAAGATTGGCATGAATATCTGGACTCGGCAAAGAGAGCTGCCATGAGCGTACATAGTCTTCAAGCATCGTTGCGATTTATCAGTAATGCGTGGTCGGTGATGTCGTTGCATCATGTTGAATTGGTCCCCATTAAGTGAAGAGCATTGGTACTGTGAGGTTTAATAGAATCTTTTGTCGGTATGAATAAAGAGTCCTGGCAGATATATAAAGACATCTACCATATGTATGTTATTTTGTCAATATGTTGATCACGAACTAACATGGGCGTTGTTGTTATTGAATAAAATATAGTAATAAGTGCCAAAGACAAAATCAGAGTTGTTCTATGCTCTATGCTATTAAAATAAAATATGTGCGTGATCCGTAGACCGTCTAAGTGTAATGATGCCAAATATCCTCCCGAGAAATAAATAAAACAGAACAAGCAAATGAACAGGTAATCAGACAGTCTGTATTAGACGAGACAGACGTCTACAGAAGAGCGGCTCCGACGGCAATGGCCACGGCAAAGTTGCTGGCGGCACGCACAACACCACCAGCATTGGGTGTTGCCGTGGAGGTGGCTGAGGCCGAAGCGAACGCGCCTGTCGATGCGGCTGCACCGTTGGCGTTGGTCACGCTCACGGCCGACTTGGTGCTCGACGACGACGAGGCTGCGGACGACGATGCCGAAGCTGACACCAATGCTGAGTCGGAGCTGCTTGCGGCCTTGGCTGTCGACGTCTTCTTGGCCGTCGTGGATGACTTGGTTGTCGTCGAGCCACCGGCCGAGTCCAGGTACGGGCCCAGCACACACTCGGTCATCAGCTTGTTGTCGACGTAGTTGCCGTTGCTGTCAATGGTCGGCGTCAGGGTCAGCACGTAGTCGGTGCCGAATGCGCCGGCAGCCCAGGTCACGAGGCCAATGAAAACATCAGAGTTCTTGTTGATGACCGCGTTTTGGTTGCAGAAGTCGGTAAAGCACTCCTGGGCCTGCGGCGACGCGCCCGTCTCGCTGATGAGGCCCAGGCGACCCTGTTCGCGCAGGTACGAAGCAAGCGCGGTGAAGTTGCCGACATTGTCCGTGTTGCACGACGCGAGCGTGCCCGAGTTGTTGACGTCGAGGTACTTGTGAATATCGAGGATCAGGCCGTCGGTTGAGCCGTCGGGGTTGGTGATGGCCAGCAGAGCATCGGCACTGCCGCTGGACACGAGGGTAGCGGCGCTGTCAAAGTTGTCGCCCGGCAGCAGGATCATCTGGGAGGTGGCGCCGGCCTTGCGGATGGCGGTGACGACCTTTTGGCATGTCTTGGCCCAGAGGCCGATATCGAGGTCGTGGGGCTCGTTGGTGACTTCGAAAATAATCTTCTCCTCCTTGGCGTACTTTGTGGCGAGAGCAGCCCAGAGGGCGGCAAAGTCCTCGTCCGAAGGGCCGCCCTGACCAATGACACCGCCGTTGAAGCGGGCAAAGTTGTGAACGTCGATCATGCAGTAGGCGCCGGTGCTGAGGCATGCCTGGACAAGCTGGTCGTAGTTGGCGGCATTGCCCTCGTCGAGCACGCTAGACGCGGTCTCCTCGTTGTTGATCAAGTACTGCCATGATGTGGCTGTTGGATGGTTAGTTTCTGTGTGTTGATTAAGGCGCTTGCGACGGAGGTGGATGGGGCTACTCACGCAGACGGAACAGGTTGAGGCCGTCGTCGTTGACAAAGTGCTTCATCTGGCCAAGGCCATCGACGCCTCCGAGGGTGGACAGCGGCATCTGTACCTGGTCAAGGCCACAGGAGCCCTGTAAAGGTTGTTAGCATCAGTAATCGCATGTCGTCGTTGGATGGCATTCGGAGGGCCCGGATTTGGTGGCAAAGCGATGTATGTTGTATTTTGGTGCATTAGATATTTTCATAAATATATATTAAAAGTCCACGGCTTTTGTATGGTCGAAAGAGTCGATGTTGGTTGGATTTGGAGAACTTACATCAATGATGCAGCCGAGGTCGCCGCCAGCAATGGCAATGCCCTGAGTGGTTGTTAGCAGTGGTACTTTTGGTCCTTGTTGTGCATAAAGACCCTATGCAGCCCCTAACAGAGTCTAACAACCCCTAGTCTGGGGCGTCAAGTTGACGTCGGAGGCGTTGAACTTTAAATGTTGTATGACGAAGCATGTACATACCAGGAACTGAACCCTTGCCTGAACCACGGCACCGAGGCCGAGGACCAATAGTGAAGGAAGAGAAAACATGATGACGATGTGTGAGGATGGAGGAGGGGGGAGAAGAAAGAGGGGAGAAGGGAGAAGGGAGAAAAAAAAGGAAAAGGAAAACAAAGGAGGTCTCAGCCGGTGTATATAATAACGAGCGACGTAAGGCTGAGATGGGAGAAGACCGGGAAGGAAAATAAAGAAAAGGAAAAAGAAAGAAGCAGAGTAGCAGCGACGTAACGAAAGGTCGGAGAGGCTTGAAAAGGAATTAAGAATAATAAATAAGGTTCAAGAAAAAGAAAGAGAAAAGAGCGAGCTTATTGCGACGTATGATGATGCATGGGGGCAGTGAGATTATATGGAGCGGCAGATCCAAATGACCCAGATAAATCCCAGATAATCCCAAATAACCCAAATAACCCAAATAACCCAAATAACCCAAATAATTCAAAATAAACGGAGCGGACGTTGAAAATCAAACCATAAATAGATAAAGTTGGCGGACTTGTGGACTCTTGGACAAGCGAGAATAGTCGGATAGTCTCTCGTAGCGGGTGAACGAGATGGAGCTGGAGTAAAAGTGTGGGAGGATGGCTAGAATACGGGGAGAAATACGGAGACACGCAAGGCCACGCCAGGCAGAGAGTTGCTAGTAAGTGGCGATGCGATGTACATATCTCTGCATCACACGGAGTGCATAGTAGTACATTGAGAGCAGGTTGATGTAAAACTGTGGGAGACTCCGAAACAATGAGACAGGCAGTGAATCAAGCTGAAGCCGACAAGGCTCTCTGTGCGCTTGGCTGCAGAACAGATCAGCAATAAAAATCAAAAGAGGAAAGCAACACACCAGAAAAGGATTAGAGCACTGCAGAAAGGGTCGACAGGACAGGTTGATGAGCGCCCCGGACTGCTCGACTCTATTTCAACAGGCTAACTCTAAACGTCGAGAGTGCAGTAAAACAAAATTAAAACGAGTTGCCAAGCGAAAGCCCGCTTATATACTCAATACGAGACGAGAGAGCAAGAGGTATGCCACCGGCAGACTGCAGGGTTGAGACCAGACATGCTTGTTCCAAGGAGAGACTCGGGGACTCGACGAGACGCATCTCAGCTTGACGATAAGGCATGACGAAGAGGGTAGGTGCAGGAAAATAGGAGAATAATAAGTTACATCGTATCCGCGGGTGACATCTCTGCAGGGTAGGTCGAGGTAGGCCAAGATAGGGTGGCCTAGGAAGTAGGAGGACCCAGTCGGCCTTGGTGTCGTAGCATCAGACGTCAGATCAATACGAGGACCAAGACCACTACACCATAGACACTCAGACACCAAGACACCCAAGACAGCAATAGACGAGCAATACCCACCGGAACAGGAGGCGCTAGCTTGTACTGGCGAGCTGTAATTATTCTGGTTCAGTGGGAGGAGGACCTCTGGAGGTTGCCGCCTTGTTGCTAGCTGCCTCGTAGCGACCGCCACGGGTCCATCCTCCCTCACATAAGCTAGACTGAGCCTCAGCGCCGATCAGCGGAATACGAGAGTAGGATGTAATAATAGATAAGCTACAGGAATACGACGAAGATAAGGTGGCGAGTGAGAAGTGATGGGCTGGGAGTTGAGTCCGAGAACATCGTACTACTCTGTATGTAGGCGGATGATAAGAGAAGAGCAGTCACAAAAAGAAGAATTAAAGAAGAATTAAAGAAGAATTAAAGAAGAATTAAAGAAGATTTAAAGAAGATTTAGAGAAGAATTTAAAGAAGATTTAGAGAAGAATTAAAGAAGAATTAAAGAAGATTTAGAGAAGAATTAAAGAAGAATTAAAGAAGAATTAAAGAAGAATTAAAGAAGAATTAAAGATGAGCTCATAATTATTTAAGCTGATAGCAAAAACCACGAACATAAAAACTTAAAGCATAACTCTCCAAAAAAAAAAGTGAAAATGTTGGCTCAAGATTCACTATTATTCAGCAACAGCACCCAATAATATAGTACATATCCAACTCAATACTTATTTATGTGTGTAAATACTCAATAGTAGTAACAATCGGCCAACAAATCCAAAACATACATACCGCCTCGTCGGGCATCGGAGGGCTGAATAGCTGAATGTCACCAGCATGGCTCGGTATTGTGCGCCTTGCTTGGCCACTAGGACCAAAATAGGGGTGCATTGCGAGCCAAGACAAGGAGCTGTTTCTTCTATCGGAATATGCACTATTTCACACTCTACTCGGTTTGACCCTTGTCCGACTCTGCTGAAACTGTGAGAGATGGACAAACAGGGTCAGGTTACGCTCTTCCAACTGCATCCAACACTGACTCGACAAGCAGCGTGACATTGCCCGTACCTACTCCGTGTCGTCCCGGAAGATGCGCACCTGCACATGCCCGGCATCGTCAATCCAGCCCCGGAACATTCCTCCGCAGTTGCAGTCTGCGAGGATCGAGTCGCGCACCTCTGTGACTGCGCCAGTCTCCCTGTCACGCACAACCACACTCTCAATGCCAATGATGCCCCCCTCGCCTTCACCTGTCAGCCCGAACCGGTCCTCGGCGCTCTGCTGCAGAACACCACCAGGGCCAGTCACGGCACTCAATGCCGCTGCCGACGAAACCGGCTTGTACTTTGCCATGGCCGCAACTGCATGTCCGGCAGCCACACGAAGGAACGAGTCACCATTGCCCGTGCCAGAAACGGCCACAGATCGGGTTGTCTCGATTGATGAGGCAGCTGGTATAGAAGAGTAAGGAGAGTAAGCAAACGACCTGGGAATAGGCAGGCAGTCGGCAAGGAGGCTGCAGAGCGCACGCGAAAGCTCAACTGCTGGGCGCACCAGGGGCGCAGACTGACACCGAGACCGCGCAAGAAGGCTCGTCGGGTCACCCTCTTCCGTCCATGCTTCTGCCCAGGATCCTGCCCCGACAACGGGCGTGTCACCGATACGGCCGGTCAGCTTGTTCGTGAGCCCGCCCGTGCTTGTAGCACAGCAGACCGCGCCGTCGGAATCCAGAGCCACGGCACCGCAGGTTCCCTGCGGCAAGTATTCTTCAGCCGACCAGGTGGCCGACGCATATTCTGTAGACTTTGTGTCGGCTGCAGCCAAAGCAGCCTCGCGTTGGAGACCGCGAACATGCTCGTCCCATCGCTTTTGCGTGAAAAAGTATGATGGATGGACCAAGGGCAAGCCGTATCTTGCTGCCAGTGCTTCCGCAGTTTGGCCGTGGATTTGCGTATGGCCTTGTGCACCACGATCGATGTTGACTCTGTCGCTTGCCGCCGTAGTAGTCGCTGTCTTGGGAGACAAATCGTAGTCGCCCTCTTCGAGCATGCGGCGCGCCAGCAATATAGGATTGCGCACATGTTTCAGGCCCATGACGCCGACACCTCGCTTTGCCCGGCCGCACGAGACCATGACGCTGGCCTCAAGCTCGTTGATGCCGTCACGCGTAAATACGGCGCCGTAGCCGCTGTTGAAAAGCGGGTTGTCCTCTAGTAGCGACACGGCATAGGTGGCGATCTCGAGAGCCGACTTGTCTGAGGTCAGCAAGACACTTGTCCGGGTGACAATTTCGGTCAGAGCTGCGCGGTAGGTTATGCGCTTATCCGGCGTGATTGTCGCCCGTGAGATGTTGCCGGCGCCGCCATGAATGATCAGCCGCGGCTTGATGTGAGGGGAGCTTGGCTTGTAGTCCATTGTATGTTGACTTTGTGATGAGAAATTGAGAAAGTGAAAGTGAAAGTGAAAGGAGAACAAAAAGAAAGCTACACAAAAGTGTCAATCGGAAGACGGCGGGAGGTTGCATCGAGGCGATGACTTAACCGCCAGGGTGCTTGCATATCGCGTTACACGCCGATCGCTATCGCCATCCGATAACAGTCGATTGCAGATACCCGATAAGCAGCCAGCCGGTGCCACGACCGGCATCACGTCCGGCGATTCTTATCAAGTGGTGATTCTTGGCATGGCCGGCAATGGGAATGGAGTTTATTGCTGCAAAAAAATAGTCTGGCTTTCTGCAAAAGCAATCATCAAAACAATCATCAAGCTACCATCTTGCTTGGAACACAAGGACACCATGGAAGCCGATTAAGCACCCGCCAATGCCCGTTGGCGACTACAGCGGTTTCACTTGAACAACAGGCTCCAGCTACACTTCATATTCAAGTCCGCGATCCAGCATCCCAAGACGTTTCCGTTGTCTCGTATCTTTTGCCCTCTGCTTACCTTACCCTGAGGCTGCTTGGCATGCTTGGCGATGGGCGATGCCCAGCCTTGGAAAAGCTTGAGATGCTTCACGACGACTGGTATGTAAGTTGGAGTTGAATTCAATCCGAGTTTGATATCGGCCTGTTTATCTGGTTCGTGTTGATAGATACGTCGCTATCAGGGAACGGCCCTGGCAAACCTCGTGACTGTCCTTGAGAGCCTCGTGGCTGCCTCGTGGCATCGTGGTCGTGCTTTCCTCTTCCTCTCCCTCTTTCTTTCTTTCTTAATACTCACGTGACAAAACGACGTCGGACTCATCAGCCTCTCCGAACCTCACGAGACACACTTGTGCTCCATGCGATTAATACAAATCCATCAAATCCGTCGCCTGGTATTGGATACTGTCTGAGCGTTGGATTTGAAAAACGTGGTCGTCTTGGACAGAGTTGCAATGATATATGGTCCGACTCAGCCGACGCGCCTCGACTTTCTTCCGGTGGAATATTTGAAAACCATTTATGAGAATAATAAAAACCAAAAACTCTGCAGTCAGGCAGCAGGAGGACACGAGACGAGCCAGGCGAGTGGAAAGAGAAGCACCCGAAGAAGACGCATGGAACAGGCACACGTGGTTGTCAAGAGTTCCACGCACGCGCAATCCTAGATGGAGACGACGGACCGGAAATGGGCCGTCTGCTCTGTATGTATTTCATGATTCTCTACTATGTATATTCAATAATAGAATATTTACATTTGCTTATGAGATTGAAGAGAATAACTGCAGAGTATATACGTTACTTTACAAGTCTTCTTATTGGACAGCAACTTAATCAAGGTCATGTACCTGGCGAGCCTGGCTGCCACCATACATACTGTACTAACACGGGACATGGACTATTAGGGACGATGGGATCCATTGCAGTTCCATTGTGGGGATAAGCTAGCTGCCAGAGACCGCTAGAGAGTGCCCGAACTAATCAGACGAAACTGAAAAACAATGCCTGGGCCAATACGGAGCCAGCATCGACTACACGTGTAAGTGATCTGGAGCACGGGATCGACATGTTGACTACAATGTACTAGCATTGTACAACGTACTTTAAAATGAGCCAGAGGTGCGAGTTGCATCGGTTTAATGAGCATGCAAAGTAGCATTGCACTCTGTTTACGGTGGAAGATACTTCTGTTATACTATGGTACTTGTTTCGCTCTCGCCATGGCCTTAAGAAATACGCACACCCATTCGCCTTTTTCTGTTCTACTCTGCTCTGTATTACATAGTATAGCCTGCTTGTCTGCTTGCTTGATGCCCCCAAATTGGACTCCCATTTTGGATACCGACGGGGAATAATGTGCGCCGTATTGCCATGCAGGTGCTGGGTGTTTCTTTCTTTGAATTTGTTCATCGAGCCGACCTTTCATCTTTGGCTTCCTTGATTCATTCTATTCACACGCACGCTGATTTGGCTATTCCATCACAATTCCGCATCTGCAAGAACAAGCCGACAATAGAAACAAGAGGAAGGATAGACCCGGGGCCAAGAGACCAAGAGCCTACCCCAAGACCAAGACCACCAAGAGGCCAAGAAACGGGAGTGCAGCGGAAGAAACGAAGAAAATAGAACAAGACAAGAACGAATAGCTTGACTGGGATTTCCGATTGCAAAGCTGGCGTTTTAGGGTGTGGCTTATTGCCCATGGCATGCATGCACCGGGTTCTATCTAGACAGGTACAAGACACTTTGTACGTACTTATTACACTCTTCGGAGTACGTCGTAAAGCGGGTTGCAATGAGGAGTGCATAGTACTACAGTACATATTCAAGACTGCAATGTATGACCTGTAGAGTACGATCAATGTGCGGACGAGAAGGACGAGGAACGTGCGTGCTAAATCAGAGTATCAGACGAGATATTGGGCAACCGACAGAAGAACTTCAGCTTGACGATGCTACTCTGCTCTCTGAACTATGCATGGGTGCGAGTCTGCACGAGTATTTGACGAATAAGAAAAGACTGAAATCAAATACTGGCGAACATGAGTATCAAAACAGCTGAGCGAGCTTGGCTCTAGCATAAACCTCGCATTGTGCTGAGGAGATGAATAGCGGATGTCGGAAAGCCTAGCTGCAGAACACATACAT
Organism: Ophiostoma australiae; assembly: GCA_022392945.1. Taxonomy (NCBI): domain Eukaryota; kingdom Fungi; phylum Ascomycota; class Sordariomycetes; order Ophiostomatales; family Ophiostomataceae; genus Ophiostoma; species Ophiostoma australiae. The sequence continues at coordinate 1,761,837 of JAKRGJ010000001.1, forward strand.
CAGGCGGCCCCGAAGGATGCAAAGAACAGGAAAGGAAAAAAGGAACCATATTAAAACACCAAAGAATAAAAACAGCAGGAGCACAGCGAGCCAATGAGCCGCGTGCTTATTCCACATGCTCCCAATGACCAGGGTCAAGCTCTGGTTGCTACTCTCGATCGAGAGCTAGACTTTGCATCTAGCTTGGGTTCGGTGTCACTCTTCCTGATTTTGTGTTATTGTTCCATCCTTTTATTCTTTTAGTCCTATTTCTCTTCGTCTTTCTTTTATCCATTTCTTCACTCAGTTCTATCCAGGGCTCTGGGTCTAAACTGCGGACTGCACACGACGGACTGGACTCTGCACGTCCTGCCTCATGGCCAACGGGCGATCGGCACGCTGGGGTTTCTCTGCTGCACCCTTTCTCTACCACCCTCTCCTTTACGGTCGCCCGACTACATAAGCTCGTCCTCCTGCCGCTGTTGATCTCTTTCTTCTTTTCCTACTTGTTCTCCAGTCGAAAGAAGATCGCCGCGAACTCAGTCAAGTTCATCTTCTCGTCCTCCAGTCACTCTTTTGATATCTTCTTTACTGAAGACCACCATCCGCCAGAATGCGTGCCTCCACCGCTCTGTTCACGGCCTCGGCCGCCGCCACCGTTGCTGCCCAGTCTGCTTCGACCTTTTACACTGCCACCGGCACTGCTGATGTTGCCGCCGCCGCTGCCACTGCTCTTACTCTGAGCCCCACCAGCGACGTCAAGGGCAAGGCCTTTGACCGCATTGCCATCATCTGGCTCGAGAACACTGACTACACCCTCGCTTCGGGTGACCGTACGTATTTCGCTTTTGGTTTACATAAGATAAAAAAAAACAATACTAACAACACAGCTAACCTGGCATGGCTTGCCGAGAAGGGCATCAAGCTGACCAACAACTTTGCCGTCACTCACCCCTCCGAGCCCAACTACGCTGCCAGCATTGGCGGTGACTACTTTGGCATGAACAATGACAACTTCAACTTCATTGACAAGAACATCTCCACTGTCATTGACCTGCTCGAGGAGAAGGGCATCAGCTGGGGCGAGTACCAGGAGGACCAGCCCTACAGCGGCTTTGAGGGCTTTTCCTGGGTCAACCAGAAGACCGGCGCCAACGACTACGTCCGCAAGCACAACCCGGCCATTCTGTACGACGACAACACCATCAACTTTGAGCGCCTGGCCAAGATCAAGAACCTCACCATGTTCCAGGAGGACCTCGAGAACGAGACCCTGCCCCAGTGGATGTTCATCACCCCCAACATGACCTCGGACGGCCACGACAGCTCCGTCACCGTCGCCGGTGCCTGGACCCGCAATTTTGTTGAGCCCCTGCTGAATGACAAGCGCTTCATGAAGAACACCATGGTCCTGATCACCTTTGACGAGGACTCGACCTACTCCCTGAAGAACCAGATTGTCGGCATCCTGCTGGGCGACGCCATCCCCTCCAAGCTGGTCAACACCACCGACGCCAACTTCTACAACCACTACAGCTCCATTGCCACTGTCGAGGCCAACTGGGGCCTGTCCACCCTCGGCCGCTGGGACGTCGGTGCCAACGTCTACGACTGGGTGTCCAAGTACACCGGCGACGAGCTGCGCGAGTACAGCGAGAGCGCCATGGCCAAGCACTGGTACAACCAGTCGTACGACGGTGTTTTCAACTCCGCCGCCGTCTTCCCTGTCTACCCCAAGCCCAACCTGTGCCTGGAGCGTCACGGCCGCAAGGTCCAGGACAACATCAAGAAGACGTGGCGTGGCAGCAAGAACCCCACATACTACTCGGACACCATCGAGGTCAACGACTACTCCAACCCCCCCTACCACTACGGCTTCAACTAAGCCAGCCGTCCTGATGTGGCTGCTGTCTTCCGTGACCGTGCAGAGGTGCCTCCGTTGTATATAATAACCTGCCAGTCATGGCAATAATTACATAATCATAATCAAAATAGAGCTGGATATTTCCGCCCCATATCTCGAATAAGTGAAGATGTGTATAAATTGAACGTGCGATGATGATATTTCTTGTTGTAACGGTCAGAATTGCTTCTCTGGTTTCTTTGAAATATAAGTCGTGGTAGACCGTATGTTTAGGTATTTTACGTGCGTTTATACTAAATAAACAGCCTAAGACAAATGAGTGGACACACGTGATTACGCCCCACCACTCAACGCGTAGCTCGACGCGTCGCGAATTTAGCTACCTCTACTCCAGCTCCCAACGTCACTTGTCACGTTCTACAACCATCACGACCTCATACATCTCAGGCAACCTTTTCACAGATATACACAATGTCCGACTACGAAGACTCTATGGACGTTGACCCGCCGGCCAGCGATGTCAAGTTCAGTGCTGACAGCTCCAAGGGCAAGCGGCTGACGGCGGCCAACCTCCCCGTCGAGGCCGAGGACTCGCTGCCGTGGGTGGAAAAGTACCGTCCCGTGTCGCTCGCCGACGTGTCCGGCCACCACGATATCCTTGCCACAATCAACAAGTTTGTCGACTCGAATCGCTTACCACACTTGCTGCTGTACGGCCCGCCCGGCACAGGCAAGACCTCGACGATCCTGGCCCTGGCGCGGCGCATCTATGGCACGGCCAACATGCGGCAGATGGTGCTCGAGCTCAACGCCTCGGACGACCGTGGCATTGATGTTGTGCGCGCCCAGATCAAGACGTTTGCGTCGACCAAACAAATTTTCGCCTCCACCACAAAATCAGACGCCGCTGCCGCCGCCGCCGCCGCCGCATCAGGGCCAGGGTCGCAGCGCACCGGCAGCCTTGCGACGTACAAGCTCATTATTTTGGACGAGGCCGACGCCATGACCAACACGGCCCAGATGGCGCTGCGCCGCATCATGGAAAAATACACGTCCAACACGCGGTTTTGCGTGATTGCCAACTATGCCCACAAGCTGTCGCCGGCGCTGCTGTCCCGCTGCACGCGGTTCCGCTTCAGCCCGCTCAAGGAGGCCGACATCCGCGTGCTCGTGGACAGGGTGATTGTCGAGGAGGACGTCACGATCATGCCCGAGGCTACGGACGCGCTGGTGACGCTGAGCCGCGGCGACATGCGGCGTGCGCTCAACGTGTTGCAGGCGTGCCATGCATCGAGTACACCGCTGCGGCCCAAGGGCGTCGAGGCCAAGGACTTTGTGATCGACCGCGAGATGATCACGACGGAGACCATCTACAACTGCATTGCGGCGCCGCCGCCAGACGCGATCAAGGAGATTCTGAACACGCTGCTGACGACGACGGACGTGACGTCGTGCCTCAACACGATCAACGCGCTCAAGGCGTCGCGGGGCCTGGCCCTGGCAGACATGATCACGGCGCTGTCCGAGGAGATTGTCAAGGTGGAGGTGAGCCCCAAGGTGATGATCGCCTGGCTGACGGGCCTGGCGGATATTGAGCACCGGGTGGCCAGCGGGGCGGGCGAGGTTGTGCAGACGGGCGCGCTGGTGGGCGTGATCCGGAGCGGCTGTGAGATGATGGGTTAGAATCTAGCTTTCACGACGGATGATAGAGCAGGTGTCGGCATTGAAATTAGCGAATATATGAATGTATTTCCATCCCACTTGGTGTGCCGTGACTTGGTATGGGTCGCCGAGAGGCTCGTCTGGCTCACAGTTCTTTTGAGGAGTTTGGCGTGAGGCAGGGTCAAAGTGATGCCGTTGATTCTAAAGACGGGCTTGGTCACTACCCTTCAGAGTACTTTGTCTTCATATTGTGCAGCTAGGCCTGAGTTTTCATGTCTTCGAGATACCTTGATGATTCGATGTAACTTTCATAACGGATAGACGATATTTGTAGCTATTTCTTTCGAGATCCAAAACTGTCCTACGTCCTCCCTCCACCGTTCGTGGCTGTTGTCTCGCATAGCATTGAAATATATGACGACCAGCTGAACGTGCTGTGGCTAGAGTATGGCGACAGTCTTGGCCGTCTCAAAATCCTCCAGTGGATCGACCGGGGTAAAGTCCGACTATAATCGGCCGTTTCTAGCATTTAGCTTGTCCTTTCAGCGGCTTCTTTTTGGCGTCTTCACCACTCGCTACTCTACTTGCATAATTCACCCATCTACATCCTCTACACTGTACATCGCACAACCGCCATCATGCCTATTCTCGCACCGTTTGAACTGCCCGCCTCGGCTGCCGGCCTGCCCGCCAAGAACCTGCCCCTCTTCCTGGCCTTTATCGCCTCCAACGACCCGGCCACTGGCAAGTCCTGGTGCCCGGATGTGCGCGCTGCTCTGCCGCGGCTGCAGTCTGCCTTTGCCGCAAAGACCAGCCCGGATGTTGCCTTTGTCGAGGTTGGACTGCCTCCTGCGTAAGTCCAGAATAACTAGAATGGCTAGAATGACTAAGCAGGACTATATCTAACGAAGTAGATGGAGACGCGCCGACAATGTCTACCGCAAGAAGTGGAACGTGAGCAACGTGCCGACTCTTGTGCGGTACGAGCAGGTCAATGGCGAGATCCGCGAGACCGGCCGGCTTGTGGAGAGCCAGATTCTCGACCCGAGCCTACTTGGCGGACTCATCGGACGTGCCGAGTAGGGTTGAGCAGAAGCACAAAAGTTGAGTTGGCTTTTGGACTGGCGGCTTGGGCCGGAAGCGGTGGGCGGCGGCAGTATTATATATACGGCAGCACACGCACTAGAAGATACATAGAAGCTGAGAAGCTGCTTCTGTTCCAATGGCCTTCAGGCCAAACTTTAAAACTTGATCAGCATTTAAATACAAGGCAATCGAACGCACATTGAATTGTTTTCAGTTATGGTTTTTCCTGCCAGGAATCAATTTATCATCAACAAGAACTTAAGCATATTTGCCTTCACGTACAAAAGAGACACGGATGGCCTTGCTTGTCGGAAAACATAGAAGCCTTTCGCACTTACATTGATGGTATTTGCTATGCATATTCACGCATTGAATCGATCGGTAGAAGTTCAACAAGTTCATGAATAATGCGTCGATCGATGCAACTGGCTGAGTGCACCTAGTTTCTTCAAAGCCAATCCAAACGGGTCACACCTAGTCATGATGTAAGAAGATGATCCCAGGGCCAGGCCAAGCCGGAAGACTCTAGGCAGTGGTTATCAGTCTCTTCTGCGGGCGCAACGCTCGGACATCAAGGTGAGTTATACCGGTTATGAGCCTGGTAGCCCGCCAGTTGTGGGATAGTGCAGTATTGCTTACGTCGCCGTGTAAATCATACAGATCGAGGAATAAAACACGAGATAGGAGAATTAAAGAGGGATGACCCCAAGGCGAGAGGCAAAAAGGAAGATGAGAAAGACAAGAATGGGAAAGCAACCTTTACATGCGGTGAGGCGGGAGAGTCGCTGTAGGACGAGCATCAAGCAGTTACTGAGCAATATTATTACATGGGCCAGCCAGCCAGGCCAGGCCAAGCCTAAACAAGCTCCCACTAAAAACGCCCCCGGCTTGGCTGTCTTTGCCCAGGCGGCAGTTCCCTTGAATCCTTTTCCGTCATGTTATTTATCAAAAGAAGCCACGAAGAGAGATTCTCGAATCAAGAGCATGGTAAAAGACAACGGCCAATGGCTGATGTGCCACATCCACGTGTGACGGCTGTGCCGTAAGCCGTAAGCCGTCCCTCGTCTTTGTCCTTCCGTTAAAGCGTGGCTGACCTTGACCGAAGCTTATTTCGATCGGGCTGAGCCAGCTCGCATTGTTGCTCTTGATTCTTGCATCTGACCAGGCACACACTACCCTGCAAACACCTCAATTCACCCTTGTTCACTTGCCACCGGAGCCGTCGGCCTATCCGAGGACTTGCCGCCTCACCCGTAGGGGGATGCGTCCGATTCATGACTACTATGTACTACGACGTAATACCGTGCTGCAGCCCTGCACCCCGGCGTAGCCCAGTGCATTTTGCTCCATCCAGCAGGTGACGGACTTCCATTGCGATGGAACAGTCTGCTTGCAGGACCCATACACGTGGGTCTGGTGCATTGGCATGCGGGAGGCAGATCTCACTGTAGAGCTCAAAAGTTAGTCAAGTAATAATACATATACAGAATAGCATCAATTAGATAATTTGTGACCCTCGGTGTATTTATCAAAGACAACAAGCGTGCAAAAAGGCATTGGCTACAGTGGTAGTACATTCTACCAACTCACATGTCAATTGATGATGAACAAGGCGGAGCAGATAACAATCATATTAATTGCAGCTATCCGACGTGGCATGAAACGAAAAGAAGAGACGATAAAAGAAAGTAAATAAGAAAAACACACCGGCATTATCACGTCTATTACGTCGTACTGCCCCATCAGCATGTAGACAAAGAAACAAGTGGAATAAGAATTGAAAGATAAGATGAAGAAACAGAAAGGAAGAAACATCAAAGAAGAAACAATGAGATGGCAATGCATGGGAAAAACCCTCAACGCTACGACTCTTTGATGGCGATCGGCATGAATAGTGGCGTACATTGTACTGTAGAGCTCCATAGCAAGCAAGCTTCCCAGGTGTTGAGATGCTGCGATTGTACAACGTACTGTAGTGCAAACTCTGTACCTGTGGTTGATAAATATAAGCCGATTATAAGCCGGCCGTGATCCTTTTTATTCGTTTTTCGTTTTGGGCTTCTTCTCTTCTTCCCTCTCCTCATCTTCACCCCCACGGCGCACCTCATTTCTCACCATGAAGACACAGACTCTCCTCCTGGCCCTGACCGGCCAGGCCATGTGCACTACACTGGCCACCGACCTCAACGTCATCTCGCGCCATTGGGGCCAGCTGTCGCCCTATGCCGACAACGAAGAGAACGCCTTTGGCGTCAATGACGTCGGTGTTCCCGAGGGCTGCGGCCTTGAGCAAGCTCATGTGCTGCAGCGCCATGCCCAGCGTTTCGGTACCGGCGAGTTTGACGATGCCCCCAACGACCAGACTTTCGCCGAAAAGGTGGCCGCTGCCACCGCCAAGACCAAGGGCAACGGCGGCTTCACAGGCCCGCTGTCGTTCCTCAACAAGTACGAGTACCTGATGAGCGAGTCGTACCTGACCGGCGTCGGTGCCACTACCGAGTTCTCCAACGGCGTTGCCTTTTGGAACAAGTACGGCCGTCTGCTGTACAATGCAACGGTCGGCCAGACTTCGTACAATGCGAGCAGCCCGGCCGCGCTCGAGCAAAAGACCAAGCCTGTGCTGCGCACAACCAGCCAGAGCCGCATCTGGAACTCGCAGATCTCGTGGGCCCTCGGCTTCTTTGGCCCCAGCTTCCAGCCCGTCACCACGCCTGACCCCACGCTGTCCAACTGGACGGCGCCGTTTGACGTTGTTGTGATCCCCGAGGGCGGCACCGAGAACAACACCCTGGCTGCCTACGACAGCTGCCACAACGATGGCCTCGAGCCCATTATTGACTTGGGCGACTGGGACATGTGGCCGTACGTCGGCGTCTACCTCAAGGCCGCCACGGCGCGCCTGCAGCCGTACGCCCCCAAGGGCTTCACCCTGACAACCAACGACACCTATGCCATGCAGAGCCTGTGCGCCTACGAGACCGCCTACATTGGCGACTCGGCCTTTTGCAAGCTCTTCACGCTCGACGAGTGGGCTGCCTTTGAAGTCACGCTCGATGCCGAGTACTACTTTGACTACAGCTACGGCAACCCCACCGGCCGCGCCCAGGGCATCGGCTACCTTCAGGAGTTCATCGCCCGCCTCACCAACCAGTACATCACTGTCAGCAACTCGTCGGTCAACTCCACCATCACCAACAACGCCAAGGACTTCCCGCTCGGCGCCAAGTTCTATGCCGACTTCTCGCACGACGACATTATCATCTCTGTCCTCGCCGCCATGTCGCTCGACTACTTCAAGGACCCGCCCAACGTCAAGCAGTTCCCGCCCAACCCCGACCGCCGTTTCGTGCTGTCGCAGATGACGCCCTTTGGCGCCCACCTGGTCGCCGAGGTCTACGGCTGCGCGTCCGCCACCCCCGAGGCCGAGACCGAGCACACCGTGCTGTACTCCAACACAGCCACCACCGGCTACAGCGCCGCAAATGCCAAGCACAAGTTCCTGCGTCTGCGCCTGAACAACGGCATCCTGCCCCTGCACACCATCCGCGGCGGTGGCTGTGCCGGCCGCACGGACGGTCTCTGCGCCGTCGACGACTTCCTCAAGAGCCAGGCCAATGCCACTGCCATGGCCAACTATGCCTTTGCCTGCACGGGCAACTACACCCTGACCAGCCCCTATGACGGCAAGGACTATGACGGCACCATCTTTGCTTAAAAGCACACACTGCCGTGGTTGAATAATGTCCCTCCAATATTTCTATAGATAATTAGTACATAATAGATAATACGATTAATGGCCGATACCCTGCGCTCAATTCGTGTCCACTCATACTGTAACTTGGTGATTAGCAATGGCAGGTACTTATCCGGGTATCTGTTTGTGATATCTATGATATCTCATTGGTATCGGCATTGTCGATTGTCGCACTGGCTATCCTAGATTAGTTTCGGCCATTCTATACTGACATGGAATGTTACATGGGCGTCTGGCGTCGTGCTACATTTGACCACGAAAGGACTGAACTGTCCACTGTCACGCGACCGTTTTTTTATCCAGTACTATGTAATTACTGTAACGCTTTGGATAGAATAAAGAGGACAAGGTACAGACTAACAGAAGAGACTGAGCACACGGATATGATGTGAATCACCTTCCTATTTTGGCCATCTCAATGCCCATCGTTGCGGAGAGGGTCACACTGGACTTTATACGACATGTGCGCGAGCCTTTCGTTGCGAGTCTGCGAGTCTACTACTGAGCTTAACGACACTGCTCTTCTCTTATTGAAAGCTGCATAGTAGCCTGCGGAATAAAAAAATAACGAAGAGCTTATTATAAGACGGCTTGCGTATTTCCCGATAAGATGTTGGTGAATAGGAGTAACTAGGGATCCAGACGACGACGACACTATGACTGATAAGGAAGGGCGGCTATTTATTGAGATAGCTGCTTTGATAAGTGCTGGGTCTGTTAGCTGTCTGCTATTCTGATATCTCAGAGACGCTGGTTATCACGGGTGACGTCTGTTATCACTTTATCATAGATACCAAACATACTTGACAGCACAGATAGCCTCCAAAAGAAAGCACAGCTCAGATATGCCAACATGTGTGGTTGTATGCATGCAATATACAGTAGCTGCAAACAATGCAGAGATACCATATCGAGGGACTGCTGATCGTGTCCAGTCTCGTGGCCGATAGGCACCCCTCAGTACTTTATCACCTCCGCATTTCAGCATTGCCGTCTCTATTATCCGACTTACATGCTGCCGCTATATTGCCCCCCCCCTCGTTGCTAATGCGAATGTTAATGGCGCCCTCCTCTTTCAACCCGCTATCCGTCTTTGTGAATGATTGTCCCTCTCCCTGGGGTTGCTGCTTGTGAGGATGCGAGGTTCTTCTGTGCCTAGATTGTTGGAAGATCATAGCCGCCCTTATTGAACCTGCCGGCCCCTGAAAAATATATATATCTGTATATACCCAGGCGGATGAGGGAAGATGAAAGGTGCGGAATGAAACACTGCAGGTTTGGCCTGTCGTGATACCATTTGCGCTGTTCACCTTGACTACTCATTTCGAGCAAGTCATTGCCAACAAGGAAGGAGCGGACTCATCTACATAAATTAAAGGAAGGGACGGACGATCCGAGCTTTATTCATTAGTCATCTTACCGTGCCATTCCCGCGATGACTGACCGGGACGGCCCTCGGCCGGCATCCGGCGACGAACCTCCCCCGCAAGACAAGTCCGGCATTGGCATCTCTGCTGCTGCCATGCCTGACCCAGAAAAGACTTTTTCTTCGGACGAGCGCTATGGTGACCAGATTCCGGCTGAGCTGCTTGCCGAGCTGGCCCCCAACGGCGAGGACGACTATATCCGCAACTGCGTCAACAACATGTCCGAGGAAGAGGCCTATGCGATTGTGCAAGAGGGCCTGCGCTTCCACTCGGACGACTGGAATTTCCCCTCGGACATGCGAGACCGCATGAGTCGCCTTCTGAGCCAGGGGCCGAAACAGTACGGCCCTTTCTACGGCCGTGACCTGCGCATCGATGCTGTCATGCTGCGCTACTCGTCGCCGTATCCGGGTGTGAGAGCAGTCGCTGATCCGCTGGACGACGAGGCGGTGCCGGTCGAGACAATCCGCGCCTACTTTCTCGGCGTCAGCTGGGCTGTTGTCGGCACGTTCATCTCAACATTCTTCAATAGCCGCTTCCCGTCCATCAGCCTCTCGGGCTCCGTCATCCAGATCCTTCTGTACCCGTGCGCCAAATTCCTCGTATACGTGCTTCCTGACTGGGGTATTACCGTCTGGGGCACGCGGCATTCGCTCAACCCCGGTCCCTGGACATTCAAGGAGCAAATGTTTGCCACCATCACGTACAATGTTGCCATCTACACCACCAATGCCTACACGATGATCCTCGTGCAGCGCATGCCCGTCTTTTATGGCGAAACTTTTGTCAACTTCGGATACCAGCTGATGCTTACGTTTTTTGTACAGCTGATGGGCATGGGCTTTGCCGGCTACCTGCGCCGCTTCAGTGTGTACCCGGTCAAGGCGCTGTGGCCGACGGTGCTGCCGATCCTGGCCATGAACCGTGCTCTCACGCGGCCCGATGCAGCCCATGGAAGCCACCAAGAGTCTGCCAACGGCTGGACCATTTCGCGCTACCGTTTCTTCTTTTACTGCGCCGTCGGCATGTTCTTCTACTATTGGCTTCCCGGCTATCTTTTTACAGCCCTGTCCACGTTCAACTGGATGACCTGGATTGCACCGGAGAATATTACACTGGCCATTCTAACTGGTTCATCGCTGGGTCTCGGCCTCTTTAACCCACTGACCACCTTTGACTGGAACGTCGCGACATCTTCATACGCCGCACTTGCACAGCCCTTCTTCAGCACGGCTACAATGTACGCCGGCAGTCTTCTGGGCGGTCTGATTATTCTCGGCATTTACTACAGCAACATGTACAATACGGCCTACCTGCCTATCAACTCGTCGTCGGCCTTTGCCAACAACGGCACGTCATTTGTTGTCCAGAATGTCATTGTCAATAACACGTTTGACGAGGCCCTCTACCAGGAGTACTCGCCACCCTTTTACACCGCCGGCTACATCCTGACAGTCGGCGCCAACTTTGCATTCTACCCCGTCTACTTCCTATACATCATGGTCAATCAGTGGAAGACGGTGTCAAATGCGTACATTGACTTTTACAAAGGCCTCCGCTATGGTAAGGGCAATTACGAGAATGCCACCGACGTTCATAGCCGCCTCATGGCCCGCTACAAGGAGGTGCCCGACTGGTGGTTCCTCGTAATCCTACTCGGTGCTCTGATTGTGTCTATTGTCTTCCTAAAGATCTACCCGCTGGACACCCCTGTATGGCTCGTCTTTTTGCTTCTCGGAATCAATCTTGTGTTCGCCGTACCGCTGTCCTTCTTGTCGGCCACCACCGGCACCAACCTTGGCCTGGGGTCGCTCATCGAAGTCATCACCGGCTACCTGCTGCCAGGCAAGCCCAATGCATTCCTCTTTGCCCAAACGCTTGGATCGTGGGCACTCGCAGGCTATGGCGACAACTATGTGCAGGACCAAAAGATGGCACACTATGTCAAGATTGCACCGCGCGCAGTCTTCCGCGGCCAGATCGGCACTATCATCATTACGTGCTTCGTCGCGGTGGCCACGCAGAACTTTATCATCGAGCACGTCCAGGGCCTGTGCACGGCCGACCAGCCGAGCCGGTTTACATGTGCCAACGACGGCAATCCGCTGTATGCGAGTTCGCTAATGTGGGGGCTGTTGGGATCGAACCGCATGTTTGGCTCGCTCTATCCTCTGCTCAAGTGGTGCTTCCTTATCGGATTCGGTGTTGCTCTCATATTCCTCTTCGGCCAGGGCTACGGACCAGTCTATTTACCGCGCGTGCGTCTGTGGCTGGAGAAGAAGGTGTCGGCACGCAGTTTTGGCCTGATGGAGAAGACTTTGTTTCCGTTCGTGGCCTCGCTTCTTTGGCTGAACCCCGTGCTTGTGCTGCAGGGTATCCAGCACTGGGCGCCGTCCAACATGTCGTACAAGACACCCGGGTTCATTCTGTCATTCATCTTCATGTACTGGATGCCGCGGCACCGACTGGTCTGGTGGGAACGGTACAACTACACACTGTCGGCGGCGTTGACAGCAGGCGTTGCCGTCAGTGCGCTTGTCATGTTCTTTGCGATTGGGTACAACCCGGTAAGCCTCAAGTGGTGGGGAAACACGGTAAGCTCAGCCGGTGTCGACGGCAGTAGTGTCGGCATCCTGTCCCTGCCAGAGCGAGGCTACTTTGGGCCGGCCAAAGGCACGTTTCCGTAAACATCTTAGAGCCATACTATTTATTAGATGAATAAATTAAATTGATCAATTGAGATAGGCTACGAATCATACATGTCCTGTCTCTATCCCAAAGCTCCCACTACCCTACAGGCTTAAGACGGACACGCATAGGGGGCGCTTCCCACACATCAAAGGCCTTTTGATTCATCCAGTCGACACTGGGTTCGGCCAGCTCGATATCGAAATTAAACAACACCTGCGCCAGCAGCAAACGTGCCTCGGCATAGGCAAGAGTGCGACCGATGCAGTTGCGAGGACCTACAGAGAATGACTGCATGGCTTCCAGATTGTCATTGCCCTCTCCCAGAAAACGATCCGGATTGAACAGCTCAGGCTTGTGCCAGTACTGTGCAGCGTGGTTCATGGCATACTGCCAGCTGGCCACAGTCGTGTTTTCGGGAATGAACTCGCCGGCAATCGTAGCGCCGCCCTTGGGAGTGACACGCGGCAAGCCGATAGTGACGGGCGGGAACTTGCGCAGCGTCTCATTTAGACAGGCCATGATATATGGCAGGGCTGTAGGCGTCGCCGAGTTAAGAGTCAGGTCGTCGGCCGTGGCGAAAGCCGACCGCACCTCGTCGACCGCCTTCTTGAAAGACTCGGGATGGCCGAGGAGCAGGTAGGTTGTGCCGGTGAGAAGCTTTGAGGTCGTCTCGGAGCCGGCCAGCACGAGGATGCCGGCCGTCGTTGAGATTTTGTCAAGGGAAATGTCCCAACCGCTGTCTTCACCATTGCCGGATGGCTTTTTCTTCTCAACAAGCCCCTGGATGAGGTCGGGCCGTTTCTGTGTCGCCGCCATGCGCCTGCGGATCTTATTAATGCCGAGCTTTCCGGCGGCGGCCATGGCCGGACTAAATTTCAAAAGTACAGGGAAAAGGTAGCCGGTAAGGTCGGCCAGCCTGCACAACAGAACGAACTTGTTCAGGTACAGAGCCGACAGCGCATCAATCCACGGCTGGGTGTCACTTGCATTCTCCAGGTAGCCAAACGGCTCACCAAAGGCAAGGTCGCCGATGATATCAAATGTCGTCCAGCTGTACCAGCAGAGCATGTCCTGAATTTCTTTCCCGTTTCCCTGGAGGGCTCGCTCGCGCAGGCTGCCGACCATGAGCCGCACATACTTGCCAATCATGTCCGACTGATCGCGCATAGCCCGCTCACTGAAGCCAGGGAGCAGCTGCCGGCGAAGCAGGGCATGGTTTTCATGGGTTTCCGAGACAATAGAGGCATCGACGCCGCTCATGCGATAGTAGCGTGGGTCTTTAGGCAGCTCATCGGCCGGTTTTTCCAGGTCGTTGCGGCGCCCGTAAATGTCACGCCAAGCAGCGACATCGATAAACGAGAGCTGGTCTGGGGCGATCCGGACGACAGGACCGTAGCGGTTGTGCAAGGGTAGTATATCAAAAGGCAGACGGCCACACACGGTACGCCAGAGGTAGGCGATGCGTGTGGCTCTTTGAAAGAAGGGGCCAGGGAACCTTGCGAGCGGATGGAAGTATAGATTGTAGACGACACTGTAGGCCGAGTAGATACAAACGAGGGTAGCAAGGCTTGCCAGGACGGCCATGCTGGGAGCGAAGGGTAAGTTGTCCATTGTCAGTACTGTGATACGAATGCAGTGCTAGACTATTGATGATGGTGATGATTGTGTAAGGTATCACATTGCAAACGGAAAATAGCAGACGGCATACATGGTTAAATACCTATAACAACACATTCTAAGCGGATTTGTATAACTTGCTAGAGATGATGATTGATTTCTAAGAGTTCATGTAAAGATATGGATATCGTCCGCTTTGGGTTGAGCGGAGGGTCCTCATATTTAGAGGGTGCCCTCAGCTGACGTGGTGCATCGTATAAGACGGTTGGTGTGCATCCACGATGACAGATACATCAGTTTCAAGTGGATGAAATGAGAGATGGTGTCGGCTCCTACGTTCTAAACCATGAAGTCAAAGGTGGAAGGGGGTATCATGAAGTTTTTCTGTTCTCTTGGATGCATTATTTGAGGCATAAAGTCAACTTGAGCAAGGTTTAGATGAGAAGAAAAGAAGAAGTAGTTATTAAAGTATTAAATGGAATAGGTTCAAATAAACGACACCGGATATCATTACACATAGTAGTACATATAAAGACAAAAATAAAACATAAAATGATGAAAGAAAAACAAATGAAACAACAATTAAAGGAGACGTGAAGAATAAAAAAATTTAACGTGATAATGTCAAAGAGAAATATAAGAAGAAAGACATATCAAAGTAAGCAGAGTACATGACTAGTACTTCTTACGACTGCCATTGACAAGACGGTCCGTCAACAGACCTGCCATGGTAGCCTCGACGACATGGCGACGCGAGTGCTTGCCGCGCGGGTTGTTGGACTCGACGGCTGTGTCGGCAACAGCAGCACCAATAGCAGCAGTGGCAACACGACCGGCCTTGTCGTGGGTCCATGTGCCGGGCGACTTGCGCAGACGGAAGGCCTCGACAGCACCGGCAGTCAGGGCAGAGGTCATGACGTGCTTTAGCTCACGGTCGCGCTCGTCTCCAAAAACATTGAAGGAGCTGCTGCTGCTGTGGCGAGACGAAGACGACGAGGTAGACGAGTGTCTGTCATGGTGTCTGTCTCTGTTGCGGGACTCGAGGTAGTCGTCGTTGAAAGTGCGAGATTGGCGCACAACAGGAGCGGGATAGCGGCCCTGGCTCTTGGTGCGGCGAGCATAGTCGTCACGGCTCAGGTCTCTGTCATAGTCGCGGCGACTGCTACCTGTGCTGTTATAGCGGTAGCTGGTGGTGGGCTTGTCATAGACGTGGTAGCCGTTGTTGTAGCCATCAGAGCGGCGCGATGGGCGGCCGCGCTGGTCAGGGTAATAAGACATTGTGATATGTTTGGGGATGATATTTGTATATTGTAGATGTTGATGGATGTGTTTGATAGAAGTGGATGAAAGATGAGAGAGAGCAATGAAGGAATATCAAAATAGAAAATCCATTTTACCCGTCTGTCCTCGCTCTTATATATCCAGGGGCCAGAGCCTCGTTGGATGATAGACAGTGCCAAATCAGGATATGGAGCTTAAATGACAGACATAGCATCAGCATAGCATCAGCATAGCATCAGGCAGGCCAGAAGACAAGCTCATTCGCACACAGGGAGGGAACAGTATCCGGTCTGTGGTGGCAAAAGACTGAGGTCATACAGCTGGCTGGCCGTCCAATACGAGCGAGGCGAGTAAGGGTAATGCAAGAAGATGGTGGCAGGGAGGTAGGCAACGTGAGCTCGGTCAGTTGCTCACCTGTATTTTCTGGTGCCTTTTTTTGTCTTGATGTCTGTCGTCTACTAGTGCTACCCTGCATGGACGAGGTGCCATCCAGAAGCACGCCGACAAACCTGATCTGTCGAGACCCTTCCCCTCCCCCGAAGCCACCTTAGCTTCCGCCCTCCACGAACGACTAACATCAACGCGGTGAAAACCAAAAACCCTGATTTACCGATCTGTCAGAATTAGCACTCACCCCAAAGCCAAGCAAAACAATACTAGAATATCAGAAGTAGACTGCCATGATACAATTCCGGATGCGACCTACGACATGCGGCTTCTGACGTCGCTGCATCTTCATTATCCCCCGTCTCGTTTATTCATTTTATGGGGACGAGCCTACTTACCGAACAAGCGCGATGTTTACCAGAGAGTCAGACAGTTTCAGCCGTCAATAGTTTAGTTGATAGGCACAACATAGCAACCTTTACTAAGGAAATTCCACTGCAAATCAAGACGTCAACCCCGTCAATCAGATGCACATCACACCCTTCAGGTGAGACGTATGACGAAGCGAGCTTAGCTTTGCCTTTGCCTCTCCGCCTTTCTGCCTTTTTAATTTTTCTTGTCTGCCATCTGCTCACAAATCATAAGACTACTGCTTCTGTATACAGACTCTGTTGGTACACAAAGTCGATGAGGCGGTCGCGCAATGAGACACTGGGGAGTCGGACTTGCGGTGTCTTGAACGAAACAAGATGATTTGTTGCATTTCAGTTACGATTTCGTTGCATTTTGTTGCAGTTCTGGTGAAGAGATTTCTCGGTCAGGTCGCTTGGATGGCATGCAATCAGGCTGCCGTGCGATCAGGGTCAGTGTGTCGAGCTCGGCATGTACGAAAACCGGTATATTGAGGCTTAAGATGCAGCTGCATTGGTGCTGTGCATTTTGATATGGTGGTGTTGTGGTGCTATAGCGTCGGCGAAGTATAATCTCAGCGGTCGTTTACAGTGTGTATAGACCTAATAAGCAGCAAATGCGCTAATAAGCGCTCACATACGAGGTGTATATAGTCTATAGAACCCCGGGTATAGCGCTATATTAATAGCACACCCGCTATCACGAGGCCTACCCTGTTTCCCGCATTGCCTCGTTACATCGTATTCAGAGGCATCGCCTCACCTCGAGATATAAATACGCAAACAAGAATTCTGGCGATACCAAACTAATCTAGAGGCACTGACGTCAAGAACTACCTTGCGCTTCACCCCACGCTGCCTCTGCTCTTCTCGAGCCATGCCGCACGAACCGCAGCGTCGTCGTCGCCAGCAAGCATACGACAGCCATCGGTGTGGCCCTTCCGGCTCCGTGGGAAACGTCACGCGGCGTCATCGGCTGTGCTACGGGCTGGCGTGCCATCGGTCGGTCAGTCGCTGGCGATATTGCAGTTGAGCATCACCATCGAGTGCGGCAACCTCTGCCATGAGATGTAGAGCTTGCCGCGAATAAGTATAGGTCTTACTATAGCAGCACTGGGCCCAGGAAGACTATGCCGACCCGCCTAGTACTTCACACAGCGACAGAATAGACAGTCAATAGAATGCAGCGCGTCGCATCGAGCCATCATGGGACGATGCCATAGCCCGCATTCGAAGCCGCCATGTCCGCAGAAAAATCTCTGCATCGTCACAATGCCAAATATTACTGACAGCAACGACTTTGACAGTGGTGTCCCTCATAGAGAAGTGTGACTTAAAATGACTGTAAAAGCAAAAGCGACGCTGGTAAAATTACCAACAGCTATGTCGAAACCCGGCCGCCCCAACGGCTGAGATCATCAATACATCACCATGATGCTCATGGCCGTGGTGCTCCGAGAGGCTGATGTCATTTGTGCTAGACCACGCCTGTTTTGGCTATCGCCATCGTCTGGAGTGGATCGACATCTGTGTTTCCCTTTTAGGCAATCACGCTGTAAGCCACTACATCGACGTAAAACATCACCGCTTTAACACCGTTGTGAAATATCTGCTTCTTCTTATTCATTCCTATCATAATCATAAGTTCATCGCTATAGTCTAGAAATATTGTCTATACTAGATCTCATTTTCAAAAAACCTGATGAGCGTGCGCGCGCCCGATACGCCCAGACCCATGTGTGGATAGCAGATGTACACAGGATCCTCAACGGCGCCAAACTTCTCCCGAAACTCGGTCTTCTGGTGCAGCCGCAGCTGCTCCGCTACTGTGCGGTATGTCCGCGACAAGATCTTGGCCCTCAGCGTTCCCTGCAGATTCGGCCCAAACTCCATGTCCTGCGTGGCGCCCGCACCAAAAGTCACGGTCTTGATGCCCGACGATGCCAGATGAGAGATGGCCTTGGAAATAGCCAGCTCAATGGTTCCGTGGGGTGCGCCTGGGAAGTTGAGTGCAAACTTGATTTGGCAGCCATGCGCGGGTGCAAGGTCGTGCAGGACAATGAGCGCAGCAACGGTGCCACCAGCATCCTCGGCCCACACAAACCGCCGGTGAGGCAGATCCAGCCAGGGCTGGACTTCAGTAATGTGTACCTGTCGGCCGTGGCGGTTAGCCTTCCACTCAGCGATGCGCTTGTCACACTTGAGCCGCAGGTCTTCGGGAACAGGCTCGCCCTTGCCCAGCACATGGACCGTGACGCCGGCCTCTTCGGCCTGCCGCTCCTTCTTTTTGACCCGCTTCGCCTCGTCCACAGCGACACGCTCTTCAGCAACACACGACATGCTGTTCCAGCCCAGTTTGGTGCTCAGAATTTGCTCCACTTCGGCAGAAACGAGAAGCCACAGCGGCCGCAAGTCTTTCTCACTTCGTAGAAACTCGAGGAAGTCGGCCATCACAGGCGAGTATTGCCGTGGATCACACAGTGGGTTGCCCATCACGAGAGCATAACCGCTGTCCTCGGCATATCCGATAGCAGCGCCTGTCTTGCTGTGCCGCCATACCGCGTACCGGTCATCAAGCCAGCTCGTATTCGTCGCATCCCCGTAGTTGGCAATCAGCTCTTCCACAGTCGGCATATACGTGATGTCGCCGTGCTTCTCATATTCTATGGCACACTGAATCGTGTCGGCTTCAGGATGTGTGAGCTTTGGCGGCGCGCTTGATGGTTTTGTCGGCAGCGATTTGGGATCACGCGGAAACAGCGTCGCGTTGCGCACATCCTTGAGGTTAAGCATCAGGAATAGCAACCGCTCTAGGCCGATACCACACCCGGCATGCGGCATGACTCCCCACTCGAATCCCTGAATGTACTCTTGCATCTCTGCCGGATCAACATTAGCGTCGGCCATACGCTTCTTGAGTGCGTCGACGCTGTGTATACGCTGACCGCCGGTGGTGACCTCCTGACCACGCAAGAAAATATCAAACGAGTTGGTGTAGTTCGGGTCCGTATCATTGAGGTGGGTGTAAAATGGCCGGGCCGAGCGCGGGAAATTGTCTAGGATATAAAAGTCGGTGTTGTACTTCTCCTTGACGATCTGCCCGAGACGTATCTCTGCGGGTGTGCTCAGGTCTTCCAGCGGCGATGCTTTTTGACCTTGTGCATCAGTCCACCCAGAGGCATTGAGCAGCCCGACTGCCTCATGGAATGGCAGCACAACAGTCTTGTCTGGAATAACCAGATCGCCGTGTGGAAAGTGTGTCTTGATTATGTCAATTTCCTTGCGGTGCTTCTCGTAGACACCACGAATCATGGTCTTGATCAGATTATCGATGACACTCATAGCGTCATAGTAGTCTTTGGTGATGACCATCTCGAGGTCCAAGCTGACATACTCGGTCAAGTGCCGGTGCGTGTTGCTGTTCTCGGCCCGGAACACGCTGCCAATCTCAAAGACACGGCCAAAATCTGCGGACATGCACAGCTGCTTCGCCAGCTGTGGGCTTTGTGCCAGAAATGCCTGGCGGTCAAAATACTTCACTTTGAACACTTCAGCACCTGATTCGGTGGCAGCGGGCTGCAGCTTGGGCGTGTGCACTTCGACAAACCCTTGGTCATTCAAAGTGTTGCGGTAGATCTGGCACAAGGTCGACTTAATACGCATTACAGCCTGCATTGTTGGTGTTCGCAAGAAGCTCATGCGATTTTCGAGCCGTGAATGCATCGGGTGCACATATGCGACTGTGTCGGTCTCCTGGTCCCTTTCAACGCGGTCCATGGTGTACACATCGATTGGAGGACTTTCCTTGATAGAGACCAAAACATGTACTGTGTCGATAAGAAGCTCAACATTGTGGATGGAGCAGCCGGTAATCGGCTCAATGGGTTCCTGGACGACGCCTTGGACGTGCACCAGACTCTCGGCAGATAGATGCTCTGCCCACTGCACGAAGTTTTCAGATATCTCGTGCTCGCGGCACTGCAGCACGCCCTGCACAGTATCGACCTGTTGCCGGAACACCAAGAATGCCAGCTTTTTGCTGATGGATCGAACATGGTGCAGACGTGCAACGAATGTGACTGGCGTTCCAACTTTGAGGCCAGGCACCTGGGCAAGAGGAGTCTCGTTGTTTTTGTCTCGCCCTAGGACGACATCTTCCTCGGTGGTAGTCCCGTACCGTGTCCGAATCTCTGGAGGGTCTTCTGCACGGGCAGCCTCTTCGCTTGACCGGCGCCGGTGCAGAATCGAGTCTTTAGCCTGCCTCTTCTGCAGAGCAGCGAGTTGATCCTTGACTGCCTTTTGAGCGTCCTTATACTCCTTTGACTGCTGAAGCACTGCCGTGTTGCCCAGCCGGATCTTGGACATGTGATTTTTGGCTGTGGAATGGCCGACTAGTCGGTTAAGTTTGAGCAAGGGCTCTTTGAGTGTCCGTGGTGTGATGTGAAATGTTCGGCCAGAACCAGAGCGTGAGCGAGCGTGAGTGCCAGGCTGGATTGGCCCGCTGTTGCTCGAGTTTAGAGAGGGCGTCTCTGTGGACGAGGAATTGATTGATGCTGGTGTGGGATACATGGTGGCAGCCAGCAGAAGCCGTTTATGATGCGGTTAGGTAGAGCGCACTCTTTTTATATCGTGTTTAGTCTCGAAGAAGAGCGTTGGAAGCAAAGTCACAGCACATGCAACGTGAGAGAGAGAGAGAGAAGTCCAATATTAATATTTGTCAAAGGAGTCCCGAACCGCGGTATGACGGCATTACTAATAATAAGGGAATTAAGGTTTTCCTAGGGAAGGAGCATAGGGCCCGGTCGGATCGGTGCATCGAGTCACTGTAGACCTACATAGTTTGATGCAAGTCCGACGTTTGCCACAGCCTTCTACCGGTTCGCGCTCATGTGGTCCATTCTATTTCCTGTTAATTTACTATCATTTCTAATCTATCAGTCTTAGTTATTCTACTGTTCTTAATTACCCACACGAGATCTTAAGAGAACCTTCCAACCCCGAATACAGGCCATTCAATGAACCTCGTCTTCGTCTTCTCACTCGATGCAGACGGTTATACACAAAAGACATATGACGATTTAGAATCAGCTGAGACAGGCGGCTGCACGCCGGAGCAAACACCTCGCGGTTTCCTCGGAACCCAATCAGCCAACAATTAATAAGAAGTACGGCATGACTATTCCCACGGATTCCACGGAGTTTGTTTATTCAACGCCAAATACTATAAGAGGACATAAGAGGTAGGAGCTAGAGTCAAGTGGCGGTTCGCACCTTCCCCGCGGCACTTTAACTCCGTGTCTGCGTTTCGCTGCCATCTCTCCACCATTTCTCTCACCGTTTAGACCACGAGGCCATGCAGTCCTTTGTCGTGGTACTTTGGCCATGATTTTCCCTTAATCTCATGACCCTTATTTAGGAGTGTTACATTTTGTTCGTATAGTTTGGTGAATATGATTGAGGCTCGTCCGGCACATTTTCTTAAGAAGTAAGTTAATGTGGCTTTTTGGCGACCTGTGACGTCACATTTCCGGGACAGCCGTTGTCGCCCAACAAGACTCAGGTGATCTCACAATGAGGAACACTCGGTTCGTCAAATAAAACGCATGCAATCAACGTACTTCTTCTATCAACTGTTTTAACTGTCTTTATGCGTTTGATGCATTCTCGAAATCTCTAGAATTATGTCAACAGGTTGAAGAAGGAGTAAGTGGGGGCTATTGCCTAATTCGGTAATTTAAGGTGGAGGCCTGACCTCATCTGGCAGCACGCGTTGCATTGCCTCTGTTTGGGAATGCTCTGCAAACGCAATTCGATCCAAATGCTCCGGAAGTGAGTTCTGATAACAATGGCGATTAGTTAACTAAAGACGAGGAGGGAGTGACGGCAGACTTGAGACCTTGAAGGGTTGGGGAACTCTTTAAGAAGATTGTGGCGACTTCCCCCAAAGTGTTGTTCCTGTTGCCTGACTCCAAGCGACGTCCAATCAACTTGATTGGTCGTTGTTCAAAAACCACACCGGCTTCTAGAAGCCGGAAACAAGAAACATGTCACCCATTGTCGTCATGTTTAGGTAAATCAGCCCGTCTTTCATCCTTGGTCGACAAAGACGCTGGAATTGCTGATATTTATCATAACATCAAATCTCGAGACATGACAGGAACTGCTCGCCAACGCAAACCCAACCAAGCTTCCAGCATGCAAGCAGGCAGAACGACTGAACCTTCAAGATGAGGACCAAATCAAAGAAGACGGCCTCCAGGGGCGGTGAAAATATGCTCGCTTCTATCGACAGCAACATCTCAGACACGACAGCCTCTGGCGCAACAACGCCGCTGAACCAGGAACCGCCAACAAGGACCTATATCGAGGGCATCCCGGTGGCCCTGGCCGACCCTCAAAATGACCCTGGTCTCGAGGCTCAGGTGGCCCCGAACCGCCGTCACCACAAGGCTGTCGACAAAACAACAGCGTCACCGCCGTCGCGCTTTTCGTTGCGCATGTCTGCTGGATGGTGGCGCTCTTTGCAGTACGTCGGTATGACCATGCATTTCATGGCTCCGCCACGGCCTCCGTCACCCAACTTTACGAAATCAGCAATGACCACACTATCCAAAAACAAAGGGTCAATCGACCTGCAATTCTATACACCCACAGACTACGATGACTTGGAATCCAAAAAGAGCGGCAAGACTTACCCGGTGGTCGTCAACTTCCACGGCGGTGGGTTCGTTCTAGGGGCAGCATCGGACGATGCGCGATTTGGACGCGAGGTGACGGAGACGGCTGGCGCTATATTTGTGTCGGTTGACTACCGGCTCGCACCTGAGAATCCCTTCCCCACAGCGGTCGAAGACGGAGCCGACGCGCTTTTGTACTTGATCCGGAATGCGACAGAACTACGCATAGATCCTACAAAGATTGCCACATCAGGGTTCTCGGCTGGCGGAAACATCTGCTTGGCGTCCCTACTGCGACTAGGAGACTACAAAGAGAAGGAGAATGAGAATGAGGCAGCCACGCTGTCGGAGCACAGGATCGTGGTCACAGCAGCATGGTATCCTATTTTGGACTACAACCGAAGCCGGGCTGAACGCCGAGCGGCCTGCAAACGTCCTGATCTGGCACTGCCATCAAATCTCACTGATCTCTTTGACGCATCCTACCTCCACCCTGTCGATCTCGACTTGCTGAACCCGTACATATCGCCGTATCAGGCTTGCGACGAGCAGATCAGTCGCGATCTACCTCAGAGTATTATAATCTACACCTGCGAGTGGGACATGCTTCAAAAGGAGGGTCAGGAGTTTGCACATCGACTAGATGGGTCGCCTCTTTGCAAAGACGTTTACCATAAGATGATCAGAGGCGTGCCTCACGGCTGGGACAAGAGCCCAAACCCACTCAAAGCCGCAGAACAGTCCGAGAAGCTATACAAGCAGTGCTGCCTGAAACTTGCCGCTATATTTGCGAATTGCTAGTTATGTAGTATGTTATTTTGATTTATGAGCGTGTCATATACCGACAAAGTAGAGGTAGGAAACTTTATAAATACAAACATTACTTCTGTGTATATAAATTATGGAGTGAAAACAGCGCTCAGCGCTCAATTCCAGACGGCACACATACTTTTCTGTTCACAGCAACTATTCAGATACCACGGGCACCCACGGTGCATCTGAAGTCTCAAAGCAGACAAACAAAAACCATAGACATGACAGCGGACATTACCAAGGCAGCCTTGGCGGGAGCCCAGTTGGAAACGCTGCTCGAGATACTGATGCTAAAGGCTGTGCCGCGCTCCGTAGAGGATCTGGTCTCGTTTCCATCGGCCACCACGCACGAGATGTAGGTGTTGGCCGAGAATACCTTGCCACCGGGGCTGAATTGAACCCATGTCAGCAGAACCGGCCAGACATGATTCAGAGCCTCGGTCAGGGTAGAGGTGTTATCTACAGTGGTCGGAACGCTGCCCCAGGCATAAAAGCGGCCGTCGTCCAGCGTCTTTCCATCAAGAGCTATCTTGTTAGTGATCTCAACTCAACTGGATACATCAGAACAGAAAAAACACTCACGGATACTTGTGCCATTGCCTTTGCCCTGTTCAAAGTACGGGAGGCATGAAGGGGGAACAGTGACATTAAAACAGTCTCCGTCTTCCGAGACCCCAAAGACCACTCCGACTTTATTGAGGGCTGCTGCACACTGATCTGTCACCCACGGACCACAGTCGCCGTTGTTTGCAGCTTTGGGGCTAGCCGACTGCGGGATCGAGTTGACGGCAGACATGTTGACAAACGGGAATACCGTAGCGCAGACCTTCCAAGCCGTTGAATTGATGTAATTGACGCCTTTGGGCGCCTGTAGCCAAAGCGTCGTGGCATCGATAACATCGGCCTTGTCGACGCCAGGTGCCATTGCTTGTTTCAGGGGCACATTCTCGGCAACAGCAACACCAAGCTGCCAGCCAGTGATAGCTGATCCGTTGCCGCTCGGACCAGATCCCTCTGGAGCCGACAAATTATATCCAGGGATATAGACAGACGACTGCTTGACTGTGCGTGAGATCGGCTCGTTGAACAGGTCGGGAGGAATGCCATAAGGCGCGGCTAGGGTCAGGTCTCCGGCCGCTTGCGATTGGGCGAGCACCGGACTTGCGAACAGAAGCAAGTCAAGGAGTAGAAGGGAGGTGTGCACAAGTGTTTTCGTCATTGCGTTTGTGCTTACGCCTGCCTGGTGGTTTTCTGGCATAAATCAAGTAAAGTGAGTAGAGTAATGGGCTTGCAGTCCTATGAAATTAGACAGTCAAAAGAGGCGAGACTGTCTCTGGGAGAGCTTAGAAGAGGCCGCCGGCTACGTTCTTATATCAAGACTGTGCCGGCTTCTTCTCCTGGCAACGAAAGGAAGGAGCTCATCACGAGGCACCTCCGTCGACACTGTCGACTATAAGCCCACCTGCAGTTTAAAGCCCACAGCGAAAGTCGCACCTTCCTGGATGACGTGATTTAAAAGAAAAGAGCAACACTGTAGCTGCATTGTCGCTCAAGCAGGTGCTCAGTACTGAGGCAGTTGTCATACATTGATGATATTAAAACAGGAAGGAGCAGACGACAATGAACGTGACTGCCTCGTAGGATGATATCACGAACAGTGTAGCACCTGCCTTGTTAATCGAGTATTTGGTCATTTGACAAGATATGTCCTGATAAGGAACACAGACATATCAGCTGGGAAGCAGCGACCGACTTTCTTTTTTATATATATAATAAGATGGAAATATTGTTTCAAATAATTAATAATCTTTAAATAAACAATCTCATTATTTCCCTATTTTGTTTGGCTTCTACAGAGACATTTTAACAGATTAAGTTTCCAATGACTAGAACATGATATTTTCTTAAAATGCATCCAAATCATCACAAAAGAACTGATATATAGATGAAGAATAAGATAGGAAAATGATATAAAGTCATTCGGGTACTGTAAGTACCAACCATACCAGAATTGTTGGTTGTCCGTTTAGCGAGACCGAACACCCAAAAGGGGACATTCAATTCGTCTAATACGACGCGGGCAAATCCACCCACGATTAAGCCGCATCCAACTGCCACGGGCTACTGCCATTTACGGCAACTTTTAAGCCCTGTATCGAAAAGTCTCCGCATTCTCCCGGACCGATTGTGAACTTGACCTCGCTGCCGTCAAGTACTATCGAGACATCAACGGAAGGCACGATTATATGTCACAGGAACTGCTGCCAAATCGAGGAGAATGGCCAGTCTAATGTACCAGTCGCACCTTCTTGAGAGCATCGCACTCCAAGTATCGAACGACTGTTCAGTGTATTCGCTATAAACGGGAAACAGCCAAGCCTGGACATGCAGGGCGCGACGAGCCCTTGTCCAGAGCAAGCAAAGCGCGTATGGCAGCCATCCAGCCAAGCAATTAAGTCTCCTGCTGCAATTCCAAATCTCAGTATTAGTTTGATATAAAATAGACTGTATTCCTCTCTATCGTCTGACCTGCTGCCTTGGTTGTCCCTCTCACCAACTCTTTCATCCTCACCCAACCCATTCCACACGGACACAGATTAGATACGAACAACCCTTTCCAGCACGCTGTATCTCCTTGTATTCCCCTACAACTGGAGATCTGTCATACTATACGGAATCAAAATGGCTCCCGAAGGTTCCATCCTCGTCACAGGCACCAACGGTACTCTCGGATTCAACATCGTCTCCAAGATTGTGGGCGACGCGGCCAGAGCCACCAAGTACCACGGACTATACACTGTGCGCAACGTTGAAGGTGCCACATACCTCAACGCCGTGCTGCAGAAAGCTCCCAAGACACACAAGCATGATGTAATTGCTCTCCAGCTCGACCGGCTTCAAAGCGTGCGGGAGGTCGCCGCAGACATCAACAGGCGCGTGGCCGCAGGCGAGATTCCACCGATCCGAGCTCTGATCTGGAACGCGGGCTTCCAAGAGCCGCAGACTCTCACCTTTACTGACGACGGCTACGACATGACGTTTCAGTCCAACTACCTGGCGCACTGGCTGCTGACTGTGCTTACCCTGCAGAGCATGGACAAGGAGCATGGGCGAATTGTGGTTGTGGGGAGCTGGGCACATAAGTACGTTGCACCTGTTTTGCAGGAAGATCGAAACGCAGCTTGTGCCGGTTGCGCATCAACTTGAGCAATACGTTCTAACAAAATAGTACCGATGATGAGCGTAACAAGAAGGGAGGCCCTGACTACTACTCAGAGGAAAAGTGGAAAACGCTCTTCACAACTACCCAGGCCCTCGCCGACGGGTCTTACAGCCCACCCGAAAGTGACCCGAACGGCCAGGCAGGCATGAGACGGTACGGAGCCGCCAAGCTGTGCGAGGTGATGATGATGTGAGCATACCCTGTTGAATGATGTATTTGTAGAAAATCCGGACTGACAAAAAACCAAGCAATGAGCTACAGGAGCGCCTAGACAAGGACCCGGAGCTGTCCAACATCTCTATGGTTGGAGTCGACCCACGTGGTATGATAACACGGCTGATGCGCCATGGGGACTCTCAGATTGCTAAGTCAGCTCTCGCCCCTTACATCCTGACACCCTTGGCCTATATCTGGTCTCTGCTTGACTCGAACGCTCTTTTGCGTCTGCCGTCGTGGTCAGCGCATGACGTGATGTGTGCTGCCCTCGACACTACACCGCCATATGGTGAGTGGCCTAAGCGCCTCTATTTTGACTGTGGCAAGCCTGCGTCGCTGGGTGCCGAAGCTCTTGACACTGTCAAGACAAAAGCCCTCTGGCAGGACAGCGTCAAGTTGACCGGATTGAAAGAGAGCGAGACCGTTCTCAAACTATGGAACTAATGTCTTGGCTATGCTTTGCTGTTTGTTTGTGTCGTATTTGGATGATATCTTGTCTATTTTGTCTATTACTCTAATCTATTTTGCTTGCAACGCGAGTCCCCTTTTGACTCCCGATCTCTGGTGTTTTATTTTGGCCTCCTTTGAGTTTGTGTGATATCACTCGGTTAGGCTATTGAGTCTTCCTGTGAAGATTGCTCTTCCTCGGACTCGTGCTTGTCCAGCGGCTTCTCGCCGATGAAGAAGGAAGCGAACAGAGCCACCGAGGAGAATGCAAGAGAGACAGCTATTATCGTGTCAGCATAAGGTCATCACATTAAAAGAACACACGAAACTTACTGTGAGCCCACCACAAGCTGTCGATATAGGCGGTAACGACGGCATCCTTGACGTCTCCTGTTAAAGTCGCAATATAGCCAATGTTGGAAAGGGCGTTTGTAAAGATCTGCCGAAGTGGTTAGAACAATATTAGGCAGACATAGACAATGCCGTGCTTACCTCTGCTCTTTGGTCAGGGTCGAGGGCTAACTGCCCCAGGTTTGTCTCGAGCCCCGATTTTAGGAACTCTTGCATGACGGTGCTAACACAAGCCAGACCGAGAATCATTGCGCAGGTGCCTGAGAGGTACAGGATCGAGATGGCCGGCGCCATGTGATGCGGCTTGACAACAACCTGCAGCGATACAAAGACAGCACTTTGAACTAGGCCCGCGCCGAAGCCACTACAAGGGTCAGTATAACGAATAAGCCTGGGAGAGCAAAGAAAAAGGTGAAAAAAGAAAGAATAAAAAGAAATAAGATAAAACATACCCAGGTGCAATATACAGCGACTGGAACCAGTTAGTGTGTCCGTGCCAGCTGACAAGCAACGAGAAATAGGACACGCTGGCCGAGAATGCTGCCAGAATGATTAGGTTTCTGTATCTTCCGGTTTTCTTGATGTAGATGCCTGCAATGATGCCACCGATGGCATTGCCTGCAACGGCAGGGAAGAGGTGGGCACCAGCCTCTGTGTTGGACACTGAAGCAGAAGCCTTGAAGTAAAGGGGGACCGAAAACATGAGCTGGCAATTGTTAGCAACGAGTAGTCAGGTCGTCTATGTTTAGTTATACATACACCAAGCTGTGCTGCGAGCTGGAGCATCTGCACGAAGATGGAGAGAACGGCATCGCGAATGCAGAAAATATCTAGCGGCACGACAGGCTCGACTGCGCGTCTCTCGGTCTGGATAAAAAGGTAGAAAAGAACAGCGCCCGCACCAAAGAGTGTAGGGATGATGGGCGAGGACCATGGTACTTTGCTGCCGCCGATCTCCATGGGCATCAAGAATGTCAGCAGGGTGAGGGCCAGCAGCAGAGATCCCAAAAAGTCGACGCTCTTGAGGCGATCCCACGACGAGACACTGTTGTCTGGGCCGGTATACTTGCCGCCCTTGAAGTTCTTTGCATTTGCGGGCAGGTAGATCTGGCACAGGACGACGGCGATGAGCATCAAAGGCACCTGGCCGATGAACGACCATCTCCAGCCGATGACATCGGCAAGCCAGCCGCCGACAGGACCACCCAGACTGCGGCCCGTCGTGGCAGCAATGTTGATGTAAGCTCTCCAGCTTGCAACGTCGCGGATGGGAAGTAGATCCGAAATCAGAATCGACACAAGTGCAGTCATGCCGGAGCCGCCAGCGCCGGAGATAACACGGCCCAGGATAACCTGGAACATTGACTGACCGACGCCAACCAAGGCGCTGTATATTTAGTATCCTATAGACTTGACCTCTTGCAGAGACGGAGGGGCAGTCTACTTACCAGCCAGCAGAAAAGATGATGTACGAGATCAAAATAAGATTCTTGCGGCCATAGATGTCGCTCAGCTTTCCGTACATGGTCTGCGTTGCAGCCGATGCAAGGACGAAGCCGGCAAAGAGCCAACTGGAACTCTCGAGGTCGTTGAACTCTGATGCAATGACGGGATGCGTGGCAAGCATCAGCGAGCCATCTGCATTCGAAACAAAGACACCAATCATGAGCACGAGCACAACGCGCGCCAGAGTACCGAAGTTGGTGTCAACGTTTGATGGCAGGCCGGCAGCTTCTGACTCAATGTCTTGCAGCAGAGACGTGTCTGATGATGTCGCATCACGGAATCTGGTCGCATTGCTGTCGGTGCTGTTGGGGTCCTGGACGTCGACAAAAGCGCCGTCCTTTGTTGTTGCTAATGACGTGGTTGATTTGTTGGATGCATTGGGCGAGACGGGCTGTGGTTGCGGGCTTGCGAGAAGCGGCGACCGCTCGTCGGGCTCAACCGACAGGGTCGTTTGGCCGGCCATTTAGAATGCGTGAGATGGAGTTGGCAGTCTGCAGAAGAGGCCCGAACAATTGGAGAGACAAGAGTGGAAGTCTGATGTTTTCACGGTGTCAGAAAAATACTCGTATCAAAGACAAAAGAATGCGAATGAGGTATGTATGAGAGTAACGGATAGCACCGTGGCAGAAGAGAGAGAAGGTCGCTCCCTGAGGCATGCCACATCGGAGCCGTGGGCGCAAACACTGACATATGCACAGAGTATATTATACAACCAAGCACACCGATGTGAGGCATTCAGAGCAAGAAGCGGGACGACCGGCGGGTCTGGCAGCGGGAGAGAAGGCGACTCACATTTGTTATCCAGGACGAGGACGACCGTCGAGCCAATGCACAGAAGCTGAATGTTGAGTCAGTCAAGTATGACTGTCACAAACAAAAAAGGAAAATAAAAGTCCAGGTTCAGACATCGGCGTCAAACTGTTAAGAGAAAGAAAAGGAACTAACGGCGCATAGGACCAGAGTAGGGCTAAGCTGGACTGGGGTGCCGACTCGGACGGCCCTAGCTACATACTAGTACGCTTTCTATGCACCTGGGACCGGCCTTGGAGAATCAGACAGGCTGCCAATATTCCGGTGCAATATGCAGAGCACGGTACTACGGAGCTACTCTCGCTATCCTTAAAGGTTATCTGCACTTGTCATGTCTGTCGAGAGTGGCCCGCATCCATCCCATGCCGAGCAAGTGGACAAAGTTGGGGAGCGGGGGCTAGAAGTCAAAAGCCATAGACTCGAAAAGCTACGAGTCAGCCAGCAAAAATGGCCCGTCTTACATCGAGCATTGAGGTGACTGGTTCGAGGTGCGTATTGAGTCATTGCAGGTGATCTTCGTCTTGCCTTTTGTGCATTTGATTTTGTATTTGATTGTGATCCATCGTCCGATACGACTTCGGCTCTGTTTCCCGTACTGACTTGCTTTGATTTCTACACCGTCCTCGGCTTACTCTCCATCCCGGCCGTCTCTGCATTGGCTTGTTCGGCCTCACTGCCGGCATTGTCTCTTGTTTATTATTTCCATTGCGGCCGTGTCTTCATTCATCCCGAGCACATCCTACAATTCTGTTTCAAAGTCATTTTGATAAGAGTTCATGCCAAAATGTCATAATATCAAAATACACATCAACTCGGCCGCCGGCACCCTGAAACTATACACGGCTGCCCCACAGGTACACTTTTATCGAAGACGTTAACAGCGCCAAAAATGGCGACATCAACGCTTGGCCCCTTATTGGACGATCTGGGGCAAGTAGTTTAATTTCACTATTTCGGTACTCTCCTCTACACACCAGAAACTGCTGCACCCGCATTGGTCATGTCACTGGCCAGGCCAGGAGTATGGAGACGCCGCACAATGCACTCAATGTCGCCCTGGAAGTTGGACATTCAAGAACAGCAAAGTCCCCAGCTTCACGAGCTATTCATACCGTAATAGTTATCTAATTATTCCTGGTCACAATATCACGTCATGCAGTCCTCTTCTATCAAGGCCATGAGGCTTCATCGATGAGGCCCGAGGCTCGATTGAAGAGAGTAGGAAGATGACAATACTTGCATGTGTCATGTCAATCACGACATCGGTGGTCGGAGCTTGAAGGCGCCGTGCTCCCCCACTGGGCCCAAGGCTGGACTTGATGGTTTGAATGAGTCCAATTGATTTAATCGGCGAATCATGGACAGCTGCCACTCTGTTTCTGTTAGTCGATACATGTGTCATGCAGAAGCCTGCCGACACGGCGAGTGACGAGAGCTTACCAAGTCTCGGGTTGAATCTAGCTATAGATAGCGAGGTTTGTCCAGTGACAGGCGCTACTGCCGAGGAGCCATTGCTGTTATAAGTCATCATTTGATTCATACATCTTTATTGACCATGAGATTCTCCCTGATTTGTGCTCTAGCTGCGGCCTCGACGGTCTCTGCGTCTGCTAGCCGACCTCATAACCAACAGCAAACCAAGGGTGGTAGTACCTCTGGTCAAAATCCTCTCGGGCTGTTCCGGCCGGACGAACTCGGCAAGCTATCGGCAGAGCACGGCGGCCGCCGGCCGAACTTTGTGTTCATCCTGACAGACGATCAGGACCTGCATATGAACTCGCTCGACTACCTGCCGTATGTCAAGAAGCACCTGCGTGACCAGGGCACACTGTACCGGCGCCACTTTTGCACAACAGCCGTGTGCTGCCCGTCTCGTGTATCGCTGTGGACAGGAAAGCAGGCACACAACACCAATGTGACCGACGTGAACCCGCCACACGGCGGCTACCCCAAGTTTGTCAGCCAAGGCCTGAACGGAAACTACCTGCCGGTCTGGTTGCAGAACGCGGGCTACGACACGTACTACACAGGAAAACTTTTCAATGCACACACAGTCGAAAATTACAACAGCCCCAAGGCCAGTGGCTGGACGCACAGTGATTTCTTGTTGGACCCCTTCACATACCAGTATTTGAATGCAAGCTACCAGCGCGACAATGAGGCGCCCGTCAGCTACGAAGGCCAGTACACCGTCGACGTTCTGGCTGACAAGGCATTTGGATTCCTCGAGGATGCCGCAGCAAGCCTAAAGAATGATGGCACGCCGTTTTTCTTGGGCATCGCCCCAGTGGCTCCCCACAGCAATGTCAATATCAGCACCGCCATGCATGGCATCGACAACATTCTCGAGGCCACCTTCACACCGCCAATTGCAGCTAAGCGGCACGAGCACTTGTTTGCAGACTTGAAAGTGCCACGCACGCCTCACTTCAACCCAGCGGAGGCATCGGGGGCCGGCTGGGTCAAGGGGCTGAAGCGCCAATCGCAGGATAATGTCGACTTTAACGACCACTTTTATCGCCAACGGCTACGCGCCCTTCAGTCGGTTGACGAGCTCGTCGACGGCCTTTTCACACGTCTGGAGCGCCTCGGCCTTGCCGACAACACATATGTGTTCTACACGACAGACAACGGCTTTCATATCGGCCAGCACCGGCTGCAGCCCGGCAAAGAATGCGGCTTTGAGGAGGACACTAACATTCCCCTGGTGGTGCGCGGCCCCGGCATACCTGCCGGCCGCGTGTCGCAGGCTGTGACGACGCATGTCGACCTAGCGCCTACCCTTCTCAAACTGGCGCGCGCACCCGCCCGTGCAGACTTTGATGGCGAGCCGATTCCGCTGACGGCGGCTGAGCTGGATGCAGCCGCAGTGGACGACGGCTCTGGGCGCCACGAGCACGTTACTGTTGAGTACTGGGGATTTGCCGCGTCCGAGGGCGACTTCTTGTTCAACGACGAAACGCGCATTATCACCAACAATACATACAAGGCTGTGCGGATCATTGGGCGGTCTTACAACCTGTACTACTCGGTGTGGTGCAGCAACGAACATGAGCTGTATAACTTGGATACAGACCCATATCAGCTTCAGAACCTCTTGGGATCGTCATCTGCGTCTTCCCCTGGGGGACTATCACCTGCAACACTGCTTGACTTCTCCATTGGCAAAGTAGTGGCCCGGCTAGATTCGCTGCTGTTTGTGCTCAAGTCGTGCAAAGGGAGGGCGTGTGTCCGGCCGTGGGAGGTGTTGCACCCCGACGGCGATGTACGGAATCTGCGAGACGCGCTGTCGAGCGAGTTTGATACGTTTTACGAGCAAGAGCAACAGCGCGTCTCATACTCACGGTGTGAGCTGGGGTATATTGTGGACGCCGAGGGGCCTCAGTTTGAGACGGACGGTGTTGCCTACCGGCACGGTGCCAAGTGGCACGAGTGGGTGTAGACTATGTAGCTGACATAGTCGACGCGGGAGGGTAAATGACTTAAATGATCCTTATCAAATAGAAGTACCAAGTATCGAGTATCGAGTCTTTTTGCTTTGCCAGAATCAAATAGCCAACCCGTCAAGAGGAGAAGACAAGACGGTTAATAAGGAGTGCCCGGAACACAATTGAGTATGTCTATCGCTATCGCCTGCGAACTTGATAAATAGAAACACGGTTCCCATCGCAGTTTCTACAGCGTCGAAGATTCTCCTTTTGTCCAGTCTAAATACACGCCACGATGAGGAACAGTGCTGCTCTCAGTTTACTCCAGGCACTGCCTCTGGTGTCGGCCTTTCCGTCGCCCCTATGGCTGACGCCGTACAAGTCGGTCGGGAGAAACACCTCCGGTGTTATCAGCATGCCTATCAGCCAGCATGTCGGAGATACTAGGTCTGGCGCTCGTCATCTGCAGAAATCTGTCTCCAACGGCAAGAGTCTTGCAGCCTTGAAAAGCCAGAGCCGCAACCAAAACAAAAAGGGCCCCCCGCACCAGACTCTGCTCGACCAGACCGAGTACTACATGGCCGAGATCGGTATCGGCACGCCGCCGCAGCCACAAAAGCTGGTCGTTGACACGGGCGGCTGGGTGACGTGGGTGAACCCGGACTGTGCACAAGCGCCGCGCATGGCCGAGTGTCTTGGACTTCCTGCCGCATACAACCCGGCTTTGTCGACACCCGGGCCACAGAAAGTGCCAGACATGGACCAGATCATCTACTATGGCGCAGCCAACGGCGCAGCCCTGGAAGGCTACGCCGACGTGTTTAGCTGGAACGACAATGCGACCAAGGTGCCGGGCCAGGCGTTTGGTGTCGCCAACGAGACGATCGGCCTCAGTGTGGGCATCCTGGGACTGGCACCGGACGGCGCACAAGGGTTCAACTCGAAAGCGAGCAATTTCAGTGTTGTGGCAACCATGGCTAGCCAAAACCTGATTGCGTCGCGGACATTCAGCCTAACGTATGGAGGCGAAGGCGCTCTTGTGTTTGGCGGCGTGGACAAGAACCGCTTCAAGGGCCCTCTACGCCGCACGCCGATTATCCCGCGCGACCCGATCGTGGACGGGTGGCGGTACTGGGCGTCTGTAACGCGGGTGCAGCATGTGTGGCCCAACGGCACCGTGGGCGCGTCCCTGGATACGCCGGGCGGTGCTGACAATCATATTTTCAACGGCACATACATGGTGGACAGTGGCACGACGGGCGTCTACGTGCCGCGCGGTGTGTATGACGGCATCCTGCGGGAGATGAATCTAACGCAGGACGGACTGCGCGCCGAGGGCTTTCCCATTGTCGACTGCGACATGGCCAAGGTCAACGGGTCGCTTTCCTTTTCTTTTGCGCCCAGCTCTGCAGACAGAAATGCTTCCTCGTTCGACATCCAGGTGCCGTACGCTGCGCTGATGCACCCGCAGCGCAACCGGCAGACCAACAAAACGAGCTGTTTCTTCGCCGTCAGCTCGGGCGGGCCGGGCTACGACGACGGCGACACGTTCCCCATTCTCGGCGTGGAATTTTTCAAGGCGGCGCATGTGACGTTTGACTGGGACAATATGGAAATGGGCGTTGCACAGGGCGCCAGCTGCGGCGAGCCCGAACTAGTAGCGCTGGACAAAGGACCGATCCCAAGCCTCGTCGGGAATTGCAGGTAGTCTTTTCCTTGTGTGTGTGCGAGTGTGAGTCCGGATAGTGGTCTACGATGTGGGAGTCCGGGATGGGAGTCCGTCCGTCGGCTGGTTTGTTTTATTGGTTACAAGAGATGGCGTTTCTGGGCCCTTGCAGACCCATGTTTTTTTTTGTTGGTGAGGCCCTTGCTCAGCTCCTCCTCTATTCAAAAGGTCGACATGTCTAATCTCAACCTCAGCTCGTTAAGTCCGTCCCATCCTTGTCAGGTACATGTAGCCAGAGACACTTTTCACAAAAGAAATACAAATACAAATAAATACAGACACCGGTACGAAACAGACTCAAAGCTAGCACACACTGGTACAGGCACAAGACACGAACAATATGACAACTCGGCAAATCCCTAGACTCCAAGGCTGTGAGAGCTAGGGCTCGCAGGGGTCCTCACGGCTTGGCCTTCATCTGACAGCCAGATGAAACAGTCAATTAAGAACAAATGGCTTCCAAGACCGTGACTCGAATTTAACGGCGTCCGCGATACAATGTCTTTGACCTTGATCGTCCGTCCATGATCATCTCGAGCCTGATCCTGGCCAAATCCTTCAACTGATCCTGGCCATTTCCTGCACTGATCCTGATCCTGATCAATGGTCACCGATCCTCGCCTCTGACCTCACTGATCACCGCGTCCCTGATCTGCCACGCCATAGCGCGAAATACTAATATACGGCAGGAGGATATAAAAATAGAAGAGGAATAACAAAGTAATACAGAGTAGAAGAGTGAAATAGAAGGGCCAGAAAGACCCCAGGAGACAAGCGCACCAAACGAGACCGAAGGAGTCTTGCCGTTTGCGGAGAGACGCCCTGCCGATCAGAGGAGTGCTGGCTTCCAGCTATGTATGTAATAATGCCCCGGCCAGAGAGCAATACTATGTACTATGTACAGAGAGTTGAAGTGAAAGTTGGGGGATCGATGTAAGAGTCGGGTCGGAGCATTTGTCCGCCAGCAACCTAGAGGCAGATGAAAGGTGTCTAGAGCACGTGTAAGAATGAAAGAGCGGAGAAGGAACGATTTGTTGCAACGTTTAGTAGTTGCTGGTGATCGTGCCCGTTGTAGATCTCTATCAAAGAGCGCAACGTTGTCAAAGAGAAGAAAAATAAAGAAAAAAAGAGAGGCGAAAACCATATAGCTTAGTAATCAATGAAAATGTTGTGTAAATCTTACTATACCACTTATTATCTTCTTGCCAGACAGATTGACGACTCTTCCGTCTGCGGTATTTCTCCGTCGATATCCTCTTGCCGTACTTTGTATATACAGAATGCTGCTTGGCTGATAGCGGCAGTGCCAAATACCTCGGAAACATTTCAGCCGGCACAATGTATATTTACAGTTGATGGGGGAGGGCCACCGCCAGCAGGACCACATGTGCTCCGTTGTAGAGGGTCCAAGTAGATGATGTACTGTAATGTTTGATGCGTGAGTGCGTAGTATTCATGCGCTATGCACTGTAGAGATATCAATAGTGCTGCGAACCCTGCAAAGTTGAAGCTAACAAGTGATGCAAGTGACTTTGTCGACGACAGGTCAGACCAGATACGACGCACGCACAGTCCCTCGTCGGTCTGTAGTACGTCGTAGTGTGTCTGTCTAGTGCGGTTCAACTCCGTTTCTCGCCTAGATACATACTGCGCGTGATATCAGTCGTAGCCGACGGGATGATAATGGCTTTGAAATGCTTATTTTCGGCTGGCGCAGCTCTGATGCAGCTCTGATGCAGCTAGCAGAGCAGAGCCAGCATCACATGTAAGACTGGCCAGAGAAACAGGTGGACGGTTGGCGAGAACGAATGGCAACGCAATAAGTATCTGTGTAGCCCTGTGCCACATCACAAGCAAATCGGAAAGCCACCCCGTCATCTTCGTCTTTGCGTTTTCTTGTCTCGTCTACCTCAAACTGCCCGAGACATGGTTGAGTTTTCTGCAGTGATCCCATCCTACTCTGCACGAGTGCAACTCCTCTGGTCTATCTACTGCGGTACTTTTGTAATTACATATGTACATAGTGCATCTCACGATCCAACATACCCGAGACTTAATACACCGACTATTACAGCTGGGAAATCTAAAATTTGTTAATAAATCCAAGGCAATAAATCTAGAATGCCTAGAATGCTCCTCTATCAAGTCTAAATCTACCGTGCGCTGGTGCTCCGCTCCCACAGCTCGACGAGGTGTGTTGTATTGCCATTTTTTGTAATTAATTTCTGATCAATGGCTCCGTTCTCGAAGGACAAAGCTTGAATCTACGGAGCAGTCGTGGGAGAAGGAGAGTTGTAAGCATAGATAAGGTCGATGGTGAATAGAATAGCAAATAATGCTCAATAATAATACAGCGTAGACGTAAGGTGTCCAGAATAAATCATCAAATGGCACGAGACGAAACACACAAGAGGAACAGAAGGGGAGATGAGGAAACGATCGGCACCAAGCTACGTCGATCACAAGGTCCGTGAGAACAGTGCTTTGGTTTTTATTGAGTAAGAATATGTAAACTGACACGAAGATGAAGCAGAGACTACTATGTAGAATGTAGCAACAGATGGACAAACGCTAGAAAGAAAAAGAAAAGAAAAATAAGCACAAAAGAAAAGAAACGGAAGAAGAAAGAAAAGAGCCCGTCCACCTTCAGCTCAGCTCGTCGTCGACGCGTAAACCGCCTCGTTCTCCATTTAATCAAAACTAGTCGAGCTTGACATCATTCTGCCCGACTGCTGTCCTGTCCTGCTCGTCTCTCCCACCTGTCTCGTTTCACCCAACCCTGTTTAGTCGTGCCTCGTCATCTATATCCGTTCTGTTTTCGGCTGCGTCTTTCTATCCATTCTATTCTCTACAGCGCACATGCATCCATCGTTCCTTGTCCTCTCACCTCTCCTCTTCTCTCATCCCTCCCTCAGCCTTCTGATCCTTCCGTCATGACTGCATGCAGATTTGCTACCCCGTATTCACATCCAACATACAACATGCAACCCACCCTCTAATCCTTCTCCTCGTTCTGGCTCTCATGGATGACTGCAATCATTTGCATCCTCATCACACTCACTCGTCCTTCCATATCCTCTTTTTCCGCATCTCTGCTTCCTTTTTCTTTTTCCATTTTCTTTCTCCTGATCTCATCCTGATCTCCGCCGCTCCTCTCCCCTCCCCTCGAGCATCTCTCGCTTCAGTCATTCTTCCTCTTGTCTCGGGCCCTGTCCATGTTGCAGCGGATGTGGGACAGACCGTTGGCTTTGCTTTTATTTGACTACCCTGAGAATTAAATCCAAAAAATGTACATATAATGCTTGCATGCTTCGTGTAGAGTATTATTGTTGGATCCTTTCAACTCTTAAAGCCCTGCACAGGCATCTCGACTATCGACAAGGTTGCTCATGTCCAAGACCGGCGCTTGCCACTCTTAATCACGTTGCTATCGTCTGTGTTGTTGACTCTCGGCAGCATCAAGACCCTCCACCGTTCATTCCATATTATTCTTATTTGTTCTTATTCCCTTCTGTTCTTCCTTTATTTTTCCTTTTTTCGTCGTCGTTCCGTTGCGCCCCAGCCCGAAAGCTACAGTGTTGTTGTTATTCTTGTTGTCGTCTCTCCTGTGCTAGATATTTCTACATCGTCGACTACTCTTCATCTTGCTATCGCCTACTCACTCATCTTCGTTCTCGTCCTCATCTTCTGCATCGCCCTTGCATGTGCATGTATGCACGCTGACACCAATACGCTCTCGACAGACTTGGACGCCACACACCTAATATCAAAATACTCAGACTCACGGAACACAACCACACAACAAATACAAGACAAATGGTCACAAAGTAAGACACGACAGCAACACTCAACAGGAGAGTCGCCCACTGCCGGCCCCTGCTTTTGAAAAAAAGAAAAGAAGCCAAAAAGGCAAACTTGCACAACTATAGCACAACCAAAATATCTAGATACCTGCTTCTCAGTAAAAGAAGGCATCGTCTACTACAACTACATCAACATATCTTTCCGTTCCAGTATAATTCCTCTCAACACACATCTACGTTACGGATTATTGCCTTACCTAATGGACTGGATGTAAGCCGCTCCTTCTCTCTGTTCACATTCTCGCGCTTGCCCAATCTGACGACTAGATCTACCACCACTGGCTGCTTTGCCGTTAGCAATGCCGTCGCCAAGACCGCTCTCGGCCTCGGCCGCTTTGTGCACGATGTGCGCGAGTCCCGCGCTGAACTGACCGCCCTCTCTGCCGAACTGCATGCCCTCGACGGCGTCCTCGACCTCCTCAAAGACGATGCCGCCTCCGCTTCCTTTCCTGCCGACATGGCCCTCCAGACCCCGACCGTGGTCGCTGGCAGCGGTGCCACCGTCGCCAGCCTCGACTCATTCTTTGCCGACTGCGACCTGCCAGGCGTTGACAAGCACCAACGGTGGCTCGCCGCGCGCCAGACCTTGGAGAACTCACGCGCTGTCCTCGAGGTGTACCGTCTGACGCTCGGTCTTGCCCTCGATCTCGTTGCCTGTACCACCGACGAGGGCCGCTCAAAGTCAAAAGATAATGCTCGCATTCTTGCAGAAGTTGGGCATCTGCGCGGCCGCATGCGCCAAGATCTCGTCGACAGTGACGCTGCATTTACATTACAAAACTACCTGAATGTTTTGCACAAACATGCCAAGGCCGTGCGTGGAGAGCCTGGTCTTTCTTCGTCGTCCTCGGCCACAAATGGCCACGGCCTCGATTCCCCCGTCAGCCAAACGCCCGACAGCGCTGTTGATGTACAGGGCGACGAAAGTGACGACGGGAGACTAGGGGACAAAGGCTTCGCGCACGACCTCAACCTCAAACTCAATCTTAATCTTGACCTTGACCTTGACAGTATTCCCAGCCGTGCGCCGACGCCACCCCCGAAAGCAGCAGCCAGGGGAAGCAGTGCCCTCGGTTTTCACGATCGGTCCAGCAGCAATGGCTCGGCCAATGTCCGCGTCAGTGACGTGCCGACACTTAAGCCTATCGATGGCTTTCGCGAACTGCGCGAAGGCGAGACCCTGAGCATCGCGTCGTCGCCAGTACCAGCTATAACCACACTTGCTACAGGAAACAGCTCGGCGTCGCCCAAGTCGCCAACATCGCCCACCAACATTCAACGCTCGGGCAGCATCTCCATCTGCAGCGGTGGTGGCAGGAGCAGCATACTCAGCCGCGGTGACGGCGCCAGTGGCAGCGGAAGCGGTGCGAGCGCAAGCTCAAACGGCAGCCGCTTCAGCCGCTTTATTCGCACCATGCGCAGCACCACCAGCGGCTTCTCGGAGGCGCAGGCTGATGACACTGTCCAGCGGCCGGCCACGTCTTCAAGCAACTACCCCAACGATCCCCTCGCCGGTGCCTTCAGCTACAGTAACTACGGGTCCACCGGCTTGACAACGACGACTATCACCAGCAATGCACGACCAGACAAAGGCAACGGCGGCTTTCTAGCACTTCCGACTGCTACTGCCGGCAAGAAACAGCAACACACGCGCCGCTTCTCAACATCTCTGCGCACACCCTGGGCTGCGCCCATCATCACCCCCTCTACCATTACCACAGTCACGTCTGCCACGGCAGTGCCCAAGAAGTCGTCGGCTGTGGCGAGTTTCTTCTCGTCCTCCAAGAAGGACGACGTTAACAATGCTGTCGGCAAGGAGCCCGACGCCGTCTTTGGTGTGTCGCTGCGCACGAGCATCGGCATTGCCGCCTCGTCAGCGCGCACCCACCACTCGGGCGGCAGCAAGACGAGCGACACCAAGGGCGGCTCGTCGCGCCGCGAGTTCCCCCTGTGTGTTTTCAAGTGCTACACCTTCATCCGCCAAGACGACGGCCTCTTCACTCCCGACATATTTGGCGGCGGTATCCCCAATGTCGTCGATGACGACGCCACCGATATTGTCAACTGGGGCCGCGTGCAGTCATTGCGCACTGCCTTCTCCCGCGGCCCCGACTACGGCGAGAGCTTGGATCTTACCACGGCTGGGTACACCAGGCATGACGCCGCTGCATTGGTTCTGCAATACCTTGAGGCCCTGCCCCGGCCGCTGGTGCCCGATGCTGTGGTTCGCCGCTGGATCACGCTTTCGCGCCAAGCCACCGTATCCGGGTCATACGCCAAGCGCCTCGACCAGTGCATCGATTTCTGGGAAGAGGCGCTGGGTGGTGTGCGCGGCCCTGCGCGGTCGCTCCTTAAGCTGCTGCTCAACCTCTGGGGCGATGTGGCCGATGCAGCCGACCGCAACGACATGACGGCCGAGCGTCTGGCCAGCCGGGTCATGAATCCGCTCTTCCACTTTAGCAAGGCCAAGCCCGCAGACAAAGGCAGCCGTTGCCAGACAGACTACATGCTGAGTCTGGCCTTTATCATTCGCAAGCGGTCTGAGTATTCACTGCTTCTGAGAGGAGGCGGCCGCAAGAGTAATGCCGCATTTATTGCATAGTCTTTGCCCTCGGCCTCTTCCCACTCTTTTCATTATCTTCTCCTTTTAGTTCATTTGGGTCTTGTTTTGTGTACGAATCCTTTTGTGGTCGTGTACGGTGCACTATAATCATATTGATACCCCCTTTGTATATAATACCGTACTTCTCTTTCAATTTGTAATGCTATAATCAAAATAATCAAAAAATAATATAAAACACAAAATAAAAATAACCATAAATAACCAACAGAAGATATACACATGCAAACACAAACGCCATATATGCTACCCATCTATATCCTCCTTATATGCAATAGTCCATAGTACGGCACCGACAGTGTCTGCACGGCACTCTGGGCGTCGGCGGTCATCTGCCCATCGCCCCGTCCGAGCGTGCCGTCTTCGGTCCACACGTTAAAGTCGGCTCCAAACGCAGCTTCGGCTTCAATGGCCATAAGCCGCCTTAAAACAGAAATCCGTGACGTACGCCCGGCCTCGTTTGTCATCTCTGCTCTCACCTCTCCCATGAGCCCCAGAGCCTGCTCGACCGTGTTGATGTCGGTCGGCCGTTGGTAGTGTGTGGTATTGTCGTTGCGGTACCGCCCGCGCGTATGCGTGTCCAAGTGTGCCAAAAGGACGGCAGTGCAGGCGACAAACGCCTCAAAGTCAAACGCATGGCAGCGTGCTCCAATCTTGGCGCAGTGTCTAAACACCAAGAACCGACACAGCACCTCGCGCGCCGCGCCGAGAGCACCTAGTCGACTGAACGTCATATCGGGCAGCTGGGGGGTCTGAGAGTTGAGCGGCAGGTGTGGTCCCGGCCATGAAACTGCAGTCGTTGCCAGTGGTGGCGGCGGCGGCGGCTTTGGTGCCCATAGTGTATTCCACATTCCAACTTCCTCTATTTCTTTAACCCTCTCGGCAGAGCGAACAGCCTCGACAGGGTGAATTCCAAAGGCAGCCGCAAGGTCCTCCGCGAGTGGAGGGCGTGTATAGTTTTTGTGGATGGCAGCACCAAACTCACGAAAGTTGGTGCTATTGCTGCGAGGACGCTGCTCGCCTGTTTCTGGCTGTTCAGGCGGAATGACATACTCGTGCGGATAGTAGCCGGGAGCAGTTTCATTTTCATGAAGTTGTGCCGGAGGCCGAGATGGTAAAATTCCTGGGCGCCGTACTGTCAAGTATGGCAGGTGAAGCAGCACCAGCAAGTTGTAGTGCTTCGCCTGTGTCATCAGCCGCGTTGTCTCTTCCACCTCTTGTGCCCATTTCAGTCCGCCGCCGACAATTTTGGGCATCGCCCACCACTTGGTCGGCAGCGTTTGAGACACCCGCTGGAACGAATAGTCGATATCACGCGTCTCCTGATAGTCTTGCTGGATTGCAAGCTGATGCTGTTCAGTGCTGCAGAGTGCCGGGTGGGCAAACTGGTTCAGGCGCTCATTGCGGGCCGAGATGCGTGGGATGATGAGCGCCTGCAGCCGCTTGAGGTCGTTGCTCGCCGTTGCCAGCGGGGTGGACTCTATTGTGCCCGCAGCTGCTACGTACGGCACGACAGATGAGTGGTGCGGGTCGTCGACAATGTAGGGAGGCACACCCAGCATCAGAGAGAGAAATCGTTCTGCAAACAAAATGCTTGTCCATGCCGAGTGCAACGATACTGAGTGCCCTTGCCACGATGGCGGCGGCAGGCCCATCTGTTGGGCAATGTAGATTCCACGGCGCGTCACCATCCACGAGCCGCGCACATTGCCCTTGTTGGCCTGATAGTATGCCTCGAGAAACATGCATTCGAGGCCTTCCTGTGACTTGACCATGGCATCGTGTGATGTGACGAGGCTGTGGGCAATGTCGAAATACCGGTCAGCCATTTCTAGGGGTTTTACGCCAGACAGGCCCATGCTTGATGAGTCATTCTCAGCAACCATTAGCTGCAGACAGACGGCCAGCTGGATAAGCTCGCGTGCCAGGAGAATAGGGTGACCCGTGCTGCTTTTCTGGAGGGCCACTGAATGCTCAAACAACGCGTTCGGTGACATGATGTACGATCGATACCGGCCTAGGGTGTACAGAGCTCCACGGTTCAGTATTCGCAGTGAGCCATGGATGGTGGGCATGACAGACTGCAGCTGCTTGTTGAGTGCATGGTACTGGAGCGGGCCAGTGCGGAGAGACGTTCGACGGTGGCGCACTGCTTTTGATGCAAGATCTTCTTCCAGCTTTTTCAGCTGTGTATGAATCTGTGTTGTGGGCGAGACCGGTCTGTCGTACTCAACGACAGCTGCAGCTGTAGCGGCATCATCATCGTTATCATCGTTTTTATCGGCATCACCATTTTCGTGTAGTGGTATTGGCGGCCGAGACTGGGGAATCTGAAGAGAGGTGCGCGGTGTCATGAAGCCAGTTTGCATCCAATGTGCAAGGCAGCCAGCTCCTTCTTGCAGGACTAAATCGAGTTCCTGGTCGAGTTCCTGATCGAGATCCTGACCAAGATCATGTGTTGTGTCTGTTGAGTCGCTGCCGCCGTGCTCGTCCTCTGCACCGTCTTGGACACCGCCCATATCGTCGACATCCTCATAGTCGTAGTCGTATTCATCGCTGCCGCTCTCGCTCTCGCCACATTCCAGACTAGTCGGAAAGCCGTTGATGATCTGCCGACACATCAACTCGTTGACCAGAGCTTCGACTTCCCGGATCCGACGGCCGATAACGCTGTATTTGCGCTGCCGGCTTGCATCATCGGAGGGAGGCCTGAGCGGCGGCGGGGAGGGTGCCGCATACTCCTGGCCAACGCATGATGTCGAGTGTCGCTGGCACGACACGCATGCTCCCTGCCCGGCTGCAGTTCCATCGGCAAAGAAACACCTGACTTTGCGGCGCTTGC
Source organism: Ophiostoma australiae (assembly GCA_022392945.1). Taxonomy (NCBI): domain Eukaryota; kingdom Fungi; phylum Ascomycota; class Sordariomycetes; order Ophiostomatales; family Ophiostomataceae; genus Ophiostoma; species Ophiostoma australiae. The sequence goes on from JAKRGJ010000001.1 coordinate 1,806,517, forward strand.
ACTCGATGCAGCTGAACGTCCCCTTGCGCAGCTTGCGTTTCTTAATGGACAGTGCTGCGGTGCTTTCCGAGGTTGACGTGGACGTTGACGATGCGCTGCCGATAGATGCATGGCGAAGCGTTGGGGCTGAGACTGGTATAGTCGTATGTTGTTGTAGCTGTGGCTGTTGCTGTTGCTGTGGCTGTGGCTGTACAAATGTCGCCGATAATGCCCCTTCTATCCGAGAACCTCTTCGATGTCTTGGGCGCTTCATCCTAATGGTGAGGTAGCCTTGCTCTTTTTCGTATTCTTTCCTGCTCCTTTCCTAGCCTTGCCGATTGGCTAAGTCTTGATAGACAGCCTTGCCGACAATGGCCTTCTATTCTCTGTTCTCTGTTCAAACTGCCGAAACTCGAAAAACTGAGGCTCGCTTATTGTTTTCCGGCCACGAGCTGCTGCTAGACAAGATTGTTTATGTCGACAGATCGTCCTCTATAAAAGTATAGGCATGCCACCTCCTTTTTGACAGCTCTGGCCAGGCGCCTTCTTACCATTTCTTACAGCCCGCGCCTTTCAGATGTCCAGCATCAGCCCGACTCGATTCGCCATCAGCCGAACGCCGTCACGGCCATCGGACTCTTAACGGCTAAAATCCACCGCTATGTCCGGCGTCAGACTGTTTAGGGATATCGCTCCACTTTATAAGGTTTCCGGGTAGGTCAACCACTGTAGTAACCAAGACTGGGAGACTGTACTACTGTGGTCGAGGGCTGAATAGAATGACGGAATAGCAACAAGATAGAACGATTGTCTGGCATGCTTGCCGGAATCGAGCCCGAAAAGAGCAGTCGAAGTCGGCAATTTAGTAAGCGAATGGCGTATGTTTTTTCTGTAAAAGTAAATAGAAAATAGAATAAGAAAGAGCGATGCTGCGCTTACGATCGCGCCTTCCGGAATTAGGGATTTAATACAGCGCGGCATCACTAGCCCAAACCACCCTATTACAGGTAATACAAAGCACATTACAGGCACAGCTTAGACTAATACACGGCGTACCACAGGGCTTATCACTAAAGAGGAAATTTGCGGGAAGATGAGTCCGGATGCGGAGTATTCTGGTGATATCACCGAGCAATCTGACGCGAGCTGATTTGTATCTATATATATTTATATTTATATTGGAAATAGTAATGTACATAATATTCTATTTATTTTGAATTTTGGTATTCGGCCGAGTTGTTCGTTTTTCGGCTAAGCGATATAACTAGATCAACATTACAAAACCAAATATCTGGAATTTGAGACAAAATAATAAAGAATAGCCTTAATAAATAATGCCAAAGGGAAAAGGAAACAAATATCAGCAATCAACAGGCAGTGCGAAATAAAATGAAGAAAGAGTGTGAATGTGAATATTGCTTGACTTGACCAAATAAACAAATCTAAACTGTGAAATATGCTAAGCTACCCAACACTAAAAGCGAAAAAGAAAAACAAAAACATAAAAATAAACAGTAATAACTCAAATGCCAAAGGATAGATTCTAGTGACGACCCGTCTTAGAATCACCGGCACCGGGAGGAGCAGGCTCGGAATGGTCGTACGCAGGCGGCAGATCGCTGTGGCCAGCCGAGCCGCCAGTGACGGCCTCACCCTCCGAGTACTCTGGCGGTGGCGGGCCACCAGCGGCTTCCTCGGCAGCGGCTGCCCGTGCGGCTGCAGACTCGGCCGCGGCTTCCTGTGCTTTGCTGTAGACAGGCGACACAATGGTCGCATTGCCAGGAGTAGGCGTCGACGCGGCAGTGGACACGCCGTCGGTGTTGGCGCGCGTGGCAAACGGCTCGTCCTTGACATAGGTCGAGGTGACGTCGGCCTCGGTGACGGGATGGTCGCCCGCAATAGTGGAGGGGGGTGCCTGGGGATAGGCACTGCTGTCGGGGTGGAAGACGGTGGCAGGCGCTGCATTGGCCCACGTCTCGGGCTGCTGGTATTGGCTCTGGTATGGGTTCTGGTTCAGAGGAGTGGCCGAGGACGGCACGGCGGTGCCCGGTGCAGGGACGCCCAGGGCTTCGGCGGCACGGACCGTTTCAAGCAGAGCCTGGACAGAAGACTGCCAGGCAGTGCTACCGGTGTGAGGGATCTCGCCGCGCAGGATACTGGCGACGGGGACGGGGCTGCCGTAAAAGGCGGTGTTGGCCGACCGGCGCTCGTTGACGACAGAGCCGTCGACCTTGACGCCGACAAAGATACCGCGCGACTTGATGTACGAGTACGAAGCCATGTTGATGGTCGACCGCAGCACCGACTGCTTGGGCGTCTTGGTGGGCGGCAGGTCGTATGACGGGGCCTGTGAAGGATCCGCGGCAGTGGTAGGAGGAGGAGGAGGAGGAGCGGCTGCTGATGGATCGGCCTGATCGGCCTGATCGGCCTCAGTCATGGGCTGCTTGCCCTTTCTGCGCTCAGCGGCGGCGCCGAAGTCGACACTGCCGCCGGCACCGTAGGGGCCGGCAACCAAGCTGACATCCGAGCCGAGCGACAGGCGCGTGCTGAGGAATGCGTCGAGCGCCGTTTGCGAGTTGAGGACGAGCACGCAGTCGTAGATGTCGGCGCCCAAAATTAGGCCAGCACCGACAGAGTGGATCTGGATGCCCGAGGGAGGCGACCACGAGCCGTCGGGCAGACGGGCAATCAGCACGCCCGAGCCGGTAGCGCCCGACACGTGGATGCCGAAGCGGCCTGTGGTGAAGATGGCGAGACCGACGGCCTTTTGGATGACCTTGGCCGGGATGGTGACGAGAGTGCGCGCGGGCTTCTTGGAAGCAACCGGGCCTGACAAGAGACCAGCAGGCTCGCCAGACTCGGCTGCGGCAGGCGGCGTTGCTGGGAGGGCGGTGTCGGCGTAGATGCCGTGCTTGCAGAAGCCCTTGAGGACGCGCGCGGCCTTTTCACACTCCTTGTCCATGGTATCGGGCAGGAAGCCCTCGGATCCGAGCTTGTTGGCGAGCTGGTTGATGGGCGAGGCAGCACGGGCGCCCAGCGCGGACAGCTTGTCTGCGAAGCCGAAGCGGCGGGCTGCGGAGGTAGGGGCTGTCGATGTCGAGGCGTGTGCGTAGTCTGTAGAAGAAGCAGCCGCTGGCGGCGGGACTGAGGAATGAGTAGAGGCATGCTCGGAGGGAGCATAGTGTAGCTGCGGTGGTGTCTGAGCAGAGGCAGAGGCAGAAACCGAGGCATAGCCCTGGTGGTTGGAATACTCGGGGGCGCCAGGGTTGTAGGCCGGGGCCTGGGTGTAGTACGACTCGGGGGCCGTCTCGGCGTCGGCCTTGAACTTGTCGTCGCCCATTGTGGAGTAGATGTGTGTAGGGGGTAGATGTGTGTAAGGGTGGTTTAGTAGTAGTGTAGAAGTGCGGTAGTTCGAGTAGTGTAATAGCTGTAGAGTGAAGATGGAGATGAAGACGAAGACGAAGATGAAGATGAAGATGAAGATGAAGACGAGGATGAAGAATACGAACAGAAAAGAAGAACAATATATATCAAGTTGAAGTCTACAGAAACGCGGCTGCCTTCGTCTGATCACCAACACGCGTGTACTCTATTAATATCCTGCCAGGTCGCCGGCAGCTGACAGACGTTTGGACAACCGTTTGAAGGGGTCCATTGTGAGGGCCTAGGGTGATGTCATTGTGTACTATGTAGTGTTGTAGCGGGTGGGTGGCTGTGCGACTGGGCTGGCGGATGTACACCTGCTAGTGAATTACTAGTGGAGATACATCGACAGGCAGGCTCCCTCTCACAGACCCTGCGAAGTCGAAATGCTGCTGGCTAGAGTGGACTGCATGCGAATCCCCGGTGTGGCGCGCGCAAGTCGATTAACTCTCGGGGTGCAAAACAAAGTCCGGCGATCTGCCGAGACCGAAATGCCACAAAAGTCGTGTACTATGTATACACGCCCAAGCCGGACGCTTCTCGGTCCGCCGTCGTTTAGCGGCTAGGCAGCCTCATTCTTGATGACTAATAATACAAGCATTCGGCGTTTAAGCAGCTTAACGTATTCACTTTCAAGCATTAGACTCAACTTTAAGGTAGATGATAGAAGACTTGTCAACATACAAAATGTGATTGGATATTCAAAACTATATACAAGCAAAACCAGATGCGCCCTTATTGTACAAAATGCAGCAAGAAACTAAAACAAAGATGAACGAGGATATCGAAACAGAAGAAAAAGGCAGACGCGAGATGCTTTTTTTGTCATCATTAATAAATGATTCCGTCAACCACTTCCTCTAGTTGACCATGGTCTTGCCAATCTCGCTCTGCCAGCCCTCGGCCCGCTCAAAGCCGTTGCTGTGCGTCTGGTAGTCCATCAGCGCTTTGTAGACCTCCTCCTTGGAGTTGACCACAAAGGGGCCGTACTGCACAATCGGCTGGTCCAGGGGGGTGCCGGCCACCAGCACAAACCGTGCCGGCGCCGCGGCATCGGCATCAACCGTCACCGTCACACCGTCGCCCTCGGGGCCAAAGACGACATTGTGGTACTGGTCGACAACCGTGGGAGTGTCCTCGCCGTTGCTAAAGCTGGCCTTGCCCTCGAGCGTGTAGGCGAACGCGTTCCACTTGGCGGGCAGCGTCTGCGTCACCTTGCCGCCGGGCTGCACGGTAATGTCGAGGATCCAGACGGGTGTGTAGGCCAGGTCCTGCACACTGTCGATGCCGTGGCTCTTGCCCGAAATGACCTTGATGGTGACCTTGTCGTCGTCGGTGTTGACAGTGGGGATCTCACCGGCGCGCAGGTCGCGGTAGCGCGGCTCGCAGGCCTTGAGCTCGCGCGGCAGGTCGACCCAGAGCTGGAGGCCGACATTGGCCGAGCCGTCGGGGTTCTGGCGCGGCATCTCGGCGTGCATGATGCCCTTGCCGGCGGTCATGAACTGCAGGTCGCCGGCCTCGATCGTGCCTCTGTTGCCGGCGAAGTCTTCGTGGTCGACGCCGCCCGACAGCAGGTAGGTGATGGTCTCCTGGCCACGGTGGGGGTGGTCGGGGAAGCCTGCGCCGGGCTTGATGGAGAAGTGGTCAAGCATCAGGAACGGCGAGAAGTTGCGCAGGTTGGGTGTGCCAATGGAGCGGCGCACACGGGCACCGGCGCCTTCGGCCTGCTCGACGGCCAAAAAGACCTTGCGGATGACACGAGGGAACGACATTGTATCAGGAATGACGAGAGCAGGAATACTGGGGATGGTGGTGGTGGTGATGGTAGAGTTTGTCTGCGGAGTAGACGTGTTTGCGGTTGTGGTGGGAGCCAAGGCGTCGATCAAGCTATGAAGCTGTGGAGGAAGAATGCCGTGGATGTTGGTGAGAGCTGTCTGGATGTAGACTGGATAGATGTTGTTGAAAATGTATAAGAGAACAGATGTTATTCCTATGATGATGGAGATGATGATCGAAAGAGAACGCATCGGAAACAAGGTAGGCCGGGACCGAGTCTTTTATAGACGGGAAAAGTGAGGCGGGGAAAGGGACGGAAATCGGCCGAAGAACTTTGGAATAAAGTGGTGATGTGCTCAGTATTACACGGATTGCGACAGAGCTAAGTCAGCATTATTCACGGGGGAAAGAGCAGTACAAGTAGTCGGGGAAGGAGCGAACAGTCGCGAATGTTCCCCAACTGTAATTGCTTCTTTCCGTTTTGGGGGGTTATTCAGAGCGCATAATACGTGTGTAAGCTGCTACTAAGCACACTGCCATTTCTGTTAGTGTGGATTGATTTCAACGGTGCTGTAAGCTATTACAAACCAAACCCTGCTGATGCAACACTTTGTCAGGATCTACAAATAGCGTGGATACTAGTGGCCGTATATGTGGCTGTGCATGTCGTGGCTGAAAGTCGCTATCGATAAGATCTCACAGTTATAATACCGTGCAAACACTGTACTCGCACTACCCTGCAATCTATCAATATCGCTGTGGCCGACCTTATCTTTGGGCATTCGAGGAGCTTCCCCTCCGTGCGAAATGGAGGGTGGCCGGATGAAGGCAGCGCGATGCAGCTGCCCGGCTGTTCTACGCGCGTTACGTATGAGATATTAGATACCATGCTACATACCTACTGAATACTAGACGCAGTCAATGCATGGTACTTTTGACATGCAGAATTGCTCGCCAATACTGTTCGCTGTATTACCAGATAGGATGTAGTAGATGGTGGATGGAAAATAGCAGAGTAGATGGCAAAAAAGATACGAGGTACGAGTTGACGTCTTGTCATAGAGACTGCCTTGGCACAACACACCGGCGACGACCGTTATCTTGCATCTTGACACCATCACGTTATCTTGGGAGGGGTATGTCTCATCGAGCCCTGTTCTTTGTGCTTATTGTAGCGTCGTGCTGCGTCGTTCGAGACCACCACAGACCATAGGCCATAGGCCAGAGACCATTATCTCAAGGGGGACGGTATCAACCGGATTCTAGAGTTCAATCTGTATTAATGCAGCACGCAATTCTTTTTGTATACTTTTGAATTTCTTTTGTGTGTCCGTGTCCAAAGCAGAAGAATAACAACCGTCTAGCCCAATAGCATAAAAAGATAAGAAGAAAGCAAAAAAAAAAAGGTGACAAGAATAACATAATGACAAGCGTAAAAGTAGTAAAGTGGGAATCAAGAAAGAAGAAAAGGCCAAGTAGTAAGGGAACAAGAGAAGGACAGTATAAGAACAAAGTTAAAAATGAGATAAACAAGGATCTCAAAAGCTGGTTTAAAGTGGCGACGCTGTGAGAAACGTGCGTCATGGGGATTGGGAGACACAGCCTAGGGTAGAGCGTGTTGACTGGAGTGGGAGTCGGCAAGATAGCGGATGTATGAGTAAGGGCGAAAGTACATCCAGACTGCCACTACTCCAAGTTGCAATCTAGTTGGCGCCGTTGGTCTTCTCGCCCACAACAGGTGTGGGAGCAGCAGCCTTGGCCGAAGCCAGGTACTGGCGGGCAACCGTGACGGTCTCGGTGGCAACAATGATAGCAGTGGCAGCCAGGGCCTTACCCAGAGGCAGGACACCCTCGCCGCCAGCCTGCTTGCGCTCACCGGCGTAGACCTCAAAGACGTGATCGCGGCCCTCGATGCCCTTGCGGACGGGGTAGAAGACAATGTCCTTGGTCTCCTGGTAGACCTCGGCAGTGGGCTTGAGAACGACGGGGAAGCGCTGGTCGAGGGTGTTGAGAGTCTGGTCACCAATGCTGTCGGCCTTCTTGACGTAGGGCGAAACGTAGCCGTAGGGCTTGGTCAGGTAGGGCAGGACGGGCTTGGCCAGCTTCTCGTAGGCCGACGAGCTCAGAGCGATAGTCTGCTGGCCGTACTTGTTGTCCTTGACCGTGGAGACGCCATCGGAGACGAGTGGGTACTGGAGAAGGTGCTGCAGGCAGTGTTAGTGATCGGAAGAGGAAGAGGAAGAAAGCGAGATTGGGTGGGTGGTGGAAGAAGCAAAAATGGAAAGTGCAAAATGCAAAATGCAAAATGCAAAATGCAAAATGCAAAATGAAAAATGAAAAATTTGAATTGGAACAGCAACTCGTATGGCAAGACAGGAGGCTGAGCATGCGAATGCGTACGAATGCGAGCTGGGTGGAAAGGTCGGAATTGGCGGGACAGCCGGTTTGCACGAGAAAAGCAGAGTGAAGCGAAGCAGTTTTCAATGCGCGTTCAAGAGCATCTTACCTCGATGAAAGCAGACGACGGGGTGACGCCGTTAACCTGAGGAGAGGCCATTGTGATGTGTGGTTGTGGGTAGGGTGAGTGTTTGAAGAGTCAAATGTGACGTCGGTCGAGACGAAGAGAAGAGAAGAATGGAAAATGAAGCCGCTGGGCGTAGTGATAGATAGTGCGATAGACGGTGATGGTCGAGGTGGTGGTGTTGAATTTGGATATGAAAGAAGAAGAAAGAGAATAAGAGAGAAGAGAAAGAACTGAGAAGAGCAGAGGAGGGAAGAAGAAGATAAAGTACATCAGTCAAATAGAGAAGGAGCGGCCGCGTATAGAAATACAAGACCGGCAAGCGCAAGCACAAGCACAAGCTTTGTTCAGTGTTTCAATCACTAGCTTCCTCGCTACTAGGAGGAAGGTGAAGCACACCACTTTTTATTTTATCTTTGTTTTTTCTCGCCTAGCGGGCTAGAGGCCTCGTTTGCCTCTGACGCACTCGCGCATGTTTATGTGCTGCTACATACTTTCTATTTGCCGTCTGCTGCTATTTCCTGACGTTTGTACATGCCCAGCTTGAAAAGTTTATTTACAAGGTGCCGGGCGAGTGCTAGAAGCATCTTCTTCGTGTCGCGGTCTTGTTTTTGGCATGTGCTTTTGCCTCTGGCCAAGTGGGGTCAATTCCTTCCTGTTCCATATTCTGTACTATGTAGTAAGAAGCAGGAGCGACCGTTGACATCCTTCATTCACTGGTACTTTCCTAGTTCTGTGATCTATTTGTATTTATTTGTGTGTATTTCCATTTTACAGCCTTCCTTACATGATTATTAGACACATTGCCTACTCGATTGAGTGGATTGCATAATCGATATCCAATGGTCTCTACCTCAAGACAGACTCTGGAGGCGGCGCGGACGAGACACAAAAGTCCGGTGTTTATCTCGACGTACACAAACTCCTGGTTGGAGTGGCTGCAGGCTGCAGGCATCACTCTATTCTACCTGCAGAGTGGTGTGTTTGGGCGCGTGTTGGGTGCATTGGCGTCTAGGCCTGGCATTGAAGTATCAGGTGAATGGGCTATTGAAAGAAAAGAAAGCAAATGCATGCTTACGAACGAAACAGGCCAACAGCTTTCGCATGAGACAAGGCAGTCTCGAATTCTTGGTGTTTGTACCAGAGACAGCTCCAAACTGACATGTGAAAGAACTGGTCCGTGCGTCGCTTTCGCAGTATTCCCCGTACAAATGCGCTAGGGATTATCAGTGACTGGGCGCAACGCGCCTTCCTTGTACTGTCTGGTCCTGAGCGAGTGCGAGCCTAGAGCCCCTCTATCCTCCTTTGCAATGCTGGATTAGTAACGACGCCCTTGTGCATGCATAGTATGTTAATATTTACAGTAGCAGTGACGGCATCAGGCAGCACTCGTTCAAAGGAAGACGACCCATCTACGTAGGGCAGAACAAGTCACAATATTGAATAAAGGACATGCTCATTCCACAGCCCAGACATTCACCTCAATACCGCCCCCAAAAGGTCGCCTCGCGCTGTTGGCCGACCTGGGCCTGGCTCTTGTTATGCTCTGATATGGCCCAGTCTGCTCTGGCTTGACTCTCCGATCATCTCCCACAGCTTGGGCGCCAACTGGATCCGACGTTGCCGTGATTGTGATTGCTGATTCCTGCCAGACAGTGTACGATACGAAACAGAGTACAGAAAACTCGTACAAAGTACTTCACCTGTCACACATCCATGCAGAATACTCCATTCCATAACGAACATGGGGTATGGGGTGCGATAAGACAGCCCGCCAGACATGGCCAGCCACGAAAGCTGGTTGGCTGTTCTTCCTGCACCCCGTCGCCGTTGTGGCTCTCGTCTGCTTTGTCTTCTTGATTGGCGACACTCGTTGGCTCATGGCTATCCTGTTTCCATCTACATCTACACCGATGACATAATGTGCAGGTTGTGTGCGTGGTAGTGCAGATGTCGCGACACACCACCAACCCCAGTACATGCATTTTCTTATCATTTGATTTCCAAATTGCCATCCAGAGGCAGACGAGCCAGCCTGGCCTGGCAGTCTGGCAGTGTGACTGGCTGCAACTGGCTGCAGCAGACAACTGCCAAGGTGGTGTGCTTTGCGAGTGGATGACGCATAGCTCAGACAGACATGCACGACATTCCTGCGGGCAGATTGCAAGACGTCTCCATTCTGCAATGATATCTGATATTGACTTGTGAACTTCTGTCTGGATTTTTGTTTCTTGATTATTGGTTACTGACCGCATTGGCCGTATCGGCGGACTATCACCGTTGAGTGCCAAGGGCGCCGTCAATCATGCAGAAAGACTGATAGCCATCTGAGGATAAAGCTTTCGATATAGAAGGAAGACTGACTGAGCCGCACCCACAAAGAAGAGAACACAAAGAAGCGCCCCGTTCGAGTTATAAAACATGCGCAAGGGAGGTTCCAACACATTGGACTGGTACCTCCACCTCATTAGTGATCACCACTGAGTAAAGATGAGACGGGACAAACAAAAGACGCACAAAGAAATGCCGGGGTGAAAGCCAATGTCTCCGTTATCATATTATGAGTAAGCTTATGCCGCGTATATCTGCTCGGATCACATCCCGCTTCATTCCGCGTATTGGTCTCGTTTACCTGAAAAGGCAGCAATGCTTGGCTTGACTTGGTCTGCGTTTCTTCTGATTTGCATCTGATTTACACATGATTTGCACATGATTTAGCCTTACTGGTGATGCTCCCCTAATCATACATTTCACGATCCTCCATCGAGGTATCCTTCGATTCCATTAGACTCAAAACACGCCATGCAGCTTGACTGCATGAGTTCAGATGGCATGTGAGTGCGACAGCGTAGCATCACGGCTATATTTTATTACTGCAGCCCCCAAGAAAGGATCAGGTCAAGCCCGACTTACCACTCAACTATACTCCTCAAATACTGAACGGAGAGGGTAGGAGTCTTCCAAAAATGGGCACACATCCGTCAACTACTACAGTATGTATAATGCCAGTCCGATGCGAGGCCGACAAATCGGCTCGAGTTCACTTCATATAGAGTAAATCTGCTTGAGACACGTTCCTAGCCGTCTTGACAGTCTACAGAGTATGTATCTTACATAGCAGCTATTTCCGCATCAGCAGTATTCGTCTTTCTACTCCGTACATACATAATAGTACAGAATTGCTCTTCGGCTGCGACTTCGCCTATGTACGGAGTAGTACAGTGCATCCGCCCCGAAGAGGGAAAAGATCTCGTTTTTTAGTCCCTAGTAAAGCCATTAGTGACATATAGTTGTAATTTTAGCGACGGAAGAAAAGACTCCCGCGACGTAGCGCGACTTGCACAAGGGATTGCCGTCAAATACTACTGTAATTACCCTGTACAAAGTATACTTCGCATATCCAGTTCAATGAGGAAAAGGTCCCACGATCAGCTCCACTGAGGGACCCTTTTCACATGTCAGTTTTGCATGTGCCTGGACATCAAACAGCATGATTTCATGCGTCTCTGGTAGGAATACATTGTACTATGTAGAGGAAGAGCTACATTAGTAGAGAAAAGGACCTGGAGAAGCCTACTATGTACAACATAATTTTCACATGATCGACAGCCCTCTCGTGTACTTTTTATCTATAATGAAAATACACTTTAAACTCGCTCGTATATGCACCGACCACTTGATGCAATGTTACAGAATGCAGAGTGCAGAGTTGTACTTTGCCCATACATCTAATAGAGAAAACTGCAACAGGGCATGGCAAGCACATGACAGCCGGAAAGACGAGAAAGAAACAAGGGAGTCTAGAACGAGTGACGGGAATATCAACAGCCAAGGCGCGAATAACTTCAAAGTAGATGAGCCTGTGATTTTTTAATAAAACCTGCCAAGTGACAAGCAGGGAAACATATAGACGAGCAGGACCACTCTGCGCCTTGTGTTTGCCACGTATGCACTTCAACATGTGACAGTCGCCATCTTACAGAGTAAAAGAATACGGGTCAGAGTGCGGACACCCGTACAGTGTTGCTCGGTGATAAAGGAATTGACAGCAAGGTGAGGCATCTGATTCACTAGTGCAGATCATCCCCGGAGATGAGCTCCGGGAGGACAGCCATTATGAAAGGCGTCGGCACGAGCCATTCCTAGTACAGGCCGCCGATAGCCGCCAGAAGTAGATTCACACCCGCGCTCTCTTGACGGCCCTCTTCCTCTTCTTATGGCCCAATTGGCCGTGGGGTACATATATATATACTGTCGGCCTACTTCCATGTGCGTCTATTCCTTGGTTGCCGATTGTAGCTAGCCTACCACTACATAATACCGAAGCACGAGGTGTGTGCGGTACACGGTGCTTATTGAGTTTGATAGCCTACGAGTGGGTGTCCGTAGTGATGATTAGGCCTTCCATGGCTGTCACAATTTGTATGTGACAACTATATTGACGCTATATAAGCCCGCAGCTTACGATTCTTAGTAACCCTAAATAGAACCGCCACGCCATCGGCCGAGTTGGGTGTCTACCGGGCTTGGCATCGCCGTGGGCTAGCAGTAGACGGAGGTGTTCGGCAACAAGGCGGCACACCCAATGGATGCACCATACGGCCGGCAGCCCGTCCATGGTTCGTGGCGGGCAAGGCCTCACCATTGCCCAGATATACCTCAGAGACTACGTCCAAGAAACTTGCAATAGTTTCTTTCTTCCACTGGCAGCCTTTTGTCTCTGTGTTGAGATTGAGTGCATCATCGTGCACGTCTAGATAATGAGATACACAAATCCATACCGAAAGAACTATTGGCTTTATAATTTAGATAATTCTTTATCGGCTTCGCCTACGAGACAAGAAAGATGTAACTCATCTCCAGGACTCGTCTACCGAGTGGCGTTGATAGACGTTGATGCGTCTTTGTAGGTGTTGAGCCTCAAAAACAATACAACACTCTTGATATTTATTCTACACTCATCCACAACAACAAATCAACAAATGGGCGAATAGAATTGCAAAACATAACGGGAAAAATGCATTCCATTATGTTACTTGTCTAATTTAGTAGAAACTTTATCAAAACTTGATGCTTTTACTGTTTTGTTTGTAAGAATAGTGACATCTGGAAGGGTGATAATCAAACAAAGGGGTAAGTAAACAAACAATACAGTGATACCACGCTTGCCGCCGCTACCGCCAGCTTATATTTGTAAACTCGGACTGCAGTAGGACAGCCTTGTTTCTACATTTCTATATCTGTTTTCCCATCATCCCCAACATGCTGTTGTGGCTCTTCCTTGCTGCGTGACTGCTTCACAGCATAGTCAAATATATTACTTTTGTGTTTTCCAAGATTCCATCGCAGCAGGGTTTGGTCACCTGGTCGGTCCCATAGTGATGCAAGGAAGCAGAAGCTGAAAAAGCTGACCAGCTCGCGCGCACTGGTGTCTAGAAGAGCCAAAGGATTTCCTGAGTCCCGAGGACAATATAATTGTGCGCGCATACTGCGGTCCGCGTAAAATCGATTAATATATGAAACAGGATAAAACAAAAAGGCAGAGGCCATCGGGTAGGCGCATGCAGGCAGTGGCATACGGAGGGAGCAGCAGGGACCATCTTCACCAAGCCAATTTGTGGCATCACTCTATTGCTTGTACGCCTTATTGGTCTCTCGTCTTTGGTCTTTTCAAGAGTCGTACTCTTAGACTTGCATCTATATGTATTGCCGATCCAATGACACTATCAGGCTGACTGTAGCCGACAGCTGATGTCGAGTGACACAAAACATGCACCTTAAATATCAGATATCGAGCTGGTGGAAGAGGACACCCGGAGGACACCCAGAGGACAAAAAGGACATAAAGGGACTGGGAGCGGACTGCCAGTGGTAGTCGCTATCAGGAACAAAAAAAACAAGTTCATGATCCTGCATAGAAGTGACACAACGGACGACAAGCATGAGACAACCGCAGATGATAATAGAAGAGAAGACAATGCGATTCTGAGACAACAGACAGACAAAAGCCAAATAAGATAGCATGCCAGCAGGAAGTCAGCCAGCCAGCAAACCCAACAGCAAACCCAAGAGAAAACCCAACCGGGCGCGTGCTGTGCATTGGAAGCTGTGTAACGCTCGCTGAAGATGCATCCTCGCCAGTGCTGTAAAACGCATTGCCATGCGTGGGTGTTCCAGGAGGAATATAGGAAGCACGTTGATATTAACGTCGGCAGCAACAGTCGGTGAGGTAGCCAACAGGGTCCCCCCAGTCGTAGAAACGCGCTCACAATGCCGTTGTGCTGTGCCCGTTGTCACTGTCGCTGTCGTTATCTCTCTCTGTGTCACTGTCTGTGACATTGCCTGTGTCACTGTCTGCTGTCCATTTTATCAATATTGCCATTCTTTCTTCCTTCTGTAGTCGTTCTTTGACTCATCCTCCTGGAGTACATGATCGGTGTGTGCCTTCGGAATCCACGGCTGCATTGCTTTGTGTCGATGAGCCACACTGAGTACGTTGGCAAGACAGTCTTGTCCTCGTTGAGGAGTCCAGTGGCAGGGGATTGTTCTTGTTTCTTATTTTGAGAAAATGGAAAAGGGGAGAAAGGGAACAGCAAATACTTGACAACACTGCCTTTGTGTCGGTGTGTGTAACACTGGTTAAAACTTCCATCCCAGCCCAAGCAGGGGAAGGGAAATAAGAATTAAGAAAAGAATAAGGCGAATAGGGGTCAGGCAACCTCAACGACAGCTGTGACGATGCATCCCTTGACTTTGAAGCCCGGACAACTCTGCCAACTCGACAGCTCGACAATTCCTACAACTCGCCTACTCAAACGAGTCCACAATGGAGAGGAGACACCAAAGCAGTGCTGCCCAAGACGTGCATCTGCAATTTTACTTTTATACTAAGTGAGTCGGCAGAAGTGACTGAGAATTGCAGAATTTGCAGAATTTGCACTGCTAGTCTTGTACTTGTAGGCTGTGATGGGTACAAAAAGGCGGCATTTGAGAGAAAGAAAAAGAGGACATGCGGTGTTGCAGGCACACCGAATGCAGGCATAAATGCAATCAGACTGGATGCGAATGCAGGTGCGAATGCAGGTGCGAATGCAGGTGCGAATGCAATGCAAATGCAAAAGAAAAAGCGAATATCGAAATGCAGAGATACAGAATTAGAGATGCAGACAGACCAAACCCAAGCTCGCAATTTGGAGGCTGCATGAAGGTCACCGAGTATTGAGTAGCCAGTCAGGGGGAGCGAACAATCAGAATTTTCAACAGGGCTGCTCTCCGTGCTGAGTTTCTTTTTCTTTTTTTTGTGTGAAACTACTTTGAATCTGTTTCTTCCGGACAATCGACGAATAGAATCAGCCAGATGGAGAGGCGTCAGGGGTTGGGAGGCAAATTGCATTGAAAACGTGGCATGCAATGCACGACGAGAAATTTGGAAATTAGAAGCCTACGTTGGAGAGATGGCAGAAGAGATAGGATAACAGTGTCGAAAAGATGAAGAAAAAACACAATGCGGGCAAGGTCCGATCCATCTGCCGTCCAGATTGCCCGGGTCTCGTGAGCAGCAGCGGAAGTGGGCGTTTGGTCTCACCAGGAGTGAATGTTTTTATTTGTTTTTATTTATCATGTACCCGGTCCTCAATCTCACCGGGACAAGATGGAACGTGAGATGATGAGGCTGTGAGGCTTATACTGAATTTTAAATTATGAGAAAAGGCAAAGTGCAATAGTGGCCTGAACAAGGCATGGGTGGGCAGATTACGGTGTGCAAGGATGAGGCGGGAAACGAGAAACGAAGAAATAAAAGAACAAAAAGAACAGAGATATAAAAAATTGGTTTAAAAATAAAGAAAGGAAAATACCCGAGTGCATGCATAAGGCGTCAATGGCGTCCCACTTTGCATGGACAGACGGACTCGATGCGGATTCGCTGTGTCGTGGTGTTGATGTGCTGAGAGACGTTATCGTGACATTTAAAAATGTGAAGTATTGAGGCACTACCACCCAGCACAGAGTAAGTAGATGCTGTGTAAATGACATACCAATTGGGAAAGAGGCAAAGCGCAAGCGAGAAAGGCAAAGAGGACAAACGACAGAATGTGAAGAAGAAAAAGGCAAGAGCGACCGACAACGGAGATGTCGTCGCCAGTGTCTATGAGTCAGGGAGTTCTCATGACTGGCAGACACGCCCGTGGCCCGTCACATCACAAGACCGAATGCAGAGGGCAGAGGGTGGAAGTGAGATGGAACAAAAGAACAAGAGAGAACAATTCGTCGGGCTGTCGTCGTCGTCGTCTACTACGTCTGCTGCGCCTTATCTTCCCACAGACGAGGGAAAGCGGCAGAGCAAAGAGGAAACAAGCTGACTGCCTAATGCGGCAATTGTGTTTGTCTGCAACTGTGCTGTGGCCGCTTCACTCTTCTATTGGCTCTTTCCTTTTTCGGTCTCTTGTGGCTGCTACCTATTATTGCCTCTTACCTCTGTGATGCTGTTGTGATTTGCAGCAAGGCCCCCTCCCTCACCGCCCCTCTGGGTCGACCCCTCTTCTTTTCTTTTCTTTTTCTTTGCTTTCGTTCTATTGTTACCCTTTACCCTTTTCTTTTTCTTCTCACTCTTCCCGCTACTATGTACATTCTACTATGATGTAACCATCTTCTTCATCACCTATTAATATATTTGCGCGTGACCATCGTGGCCCAAAGAGGAGGCGCGGGGGTTTGCGGAAACCAGAGCAGCTGAATCGAGCCGGCCAGTAGATCAGAAGATGGTCTGTACTGACTCTGCAATTACAGAGTAGAGAACTGGACTGGACGCGGGTCGTTCGGGTTCCCCTGTTCAGACATCGTGACTGACCGTCAGATTGCATTTGTAAGGAGCTATCAAAAAGGCGGGCGGCAAGCAGCATGACAACTGCCACAGGCATGTGCTACGGCTACCAATACCGGCCCTATAATGTATCTTGTAAATTCTGTACATTGTCGTATCTACTATGTACTGTATGTATCGAGATCCCACGTGTGGCGGTAGCTAGCGGGTAGCAGCTCTGCATTGGGTGAGATACATTTGGTGTTTGACATTTGTGAGCTTACTTACAGAGTAGTAGGTGCAATGTGGCTACGTCGTTATGCAATGCGGTCATCAGACCAGGGCGGCGGGCGGGTAAACAGTGACGATAGAGTCGGTCATCTCCCCGGTGTATGAATGGACCAGTGAACACGTCGTTGGCCGTTGCGAATAGAATGCGAATAGAATCGGGCATGGTTTTCTGGCGCCAAGCTTTAGTAAAGAGTATGAGTACATTACTACAGTACTATATATACGAGCATGCACGCACGTATCTATATATAATGTACACTCAAGTATGTGATTACATATATCTATCTAGGTACATATCTGCAGTACATATCTATATCTGTAATGGCCTATGGCCTGTGATATCTCTGTGATATAGTCTGCGAGCCCACTCCCGTGGGAACAGTCTAAGAACTGGATTAAAACAGTGTCGGTGCGGGCCAGTGCAGAGTGGAAGAACAGGCACGCAGAAGAAGAAGAAATGGAAGAAAAGATAGAACAAAAGACAAGTAGAATAACAAAGAACCGTTGCGACAAGACAATGGTGGCTTGCGGTCGTTATCGAACTGAGGGGTCAACGTAGGCAAACATGTTTCAGGTCGGCGGAGGTGGACGAGTAGGAATGGACACAACACGAAAAGAAGGCGAATAACGGAAGCAGACAAGACAAGACGACAAGAGGATAAGGGGACAAGAGGAAAAGAGGAAAAGAGGACAATAGGACAATAGGACAAGAGGACAAGAGGACAAGAGGACAAGAGGACAAGAGGACAAGAGGACAAGAGGACAAGAGGACAAGAGGACAAGAGGACAAGAGGACAAGAGGACAAGAGGACAAGAGGACAA